>JBBPBX010008172.1:19778-43757 GCA_038048925.1 Garcialebias charrua | reverse complement strand
TCCGGAGTCTGTCCGCCACTCGCATCTATTTCTCGTTTCTGGTCGACCCGAGGCGTTAAGTCAACATGCTCGTTTTCCCGGTCCTCAGCGTCACTCACCGGCTCTCAGTACGACCGCTTCTCTGCGTTCCTCTTCCAGTGTACACGCCAGCTTCTCGGGCCGTGTACCGTTGCCAGCTTTCGGCACTCTCTCCGCTGCATGTGTATCCCTTTCAGCAGTTCTGCCACTGGATTGTGTCTCTTTCAGCTCCTTTCCTCCTCGGCGCCTCGACTGACACCAACTCTACCGTCATCTGAACTACCCGCGGCCACGATTTATGTTCTAGCTTTCGCTTCCGCTTCCAATCTGTGTTGCCAGATCTCGCGACGAAAACAAGCGACCAGCCCAAACCAAGCCCAACTGGCTGCCCACCCCATTGTGTGAAACAACGGCTATTTTTTGTCAGTTTGCATTTTTTGGGGGCATTACTGTACATATAACCAGCAACGTTTTGCTAGCTTAACACTTTGAAGAAATTATCCACTCTAAAAATACATGGTAAAATAAATTAGAATTGATATTCATTCATTCATTCAACCTTTATTTATACAGGCTAGCCTCGTTGAGTCACGGGGACTCATTTACAAGAGGGACCTGTCTCACTCACACCAAACAACCATCCACTCTCACACTCACACCTAGGGTCAATTTAGAGTCACCAATCAGCCTAACAAGCATGTTTTTTGGTCTGTGGGAGGAAACCGGAGTACCCGGAGGAAACCCACGCATGCACGGGGAGAACATGCAAACTCCACCCAGAAAGGCCCCGGACCGGGATTTGAACCGGCAACCTTCTCGCTGAGAGGTAGCAGCTCTACCAGTTGTGCCACCGTGCTGCCCACTGATATCAATAAACCATAAATGATGAAATAAAAATAAATTACATTTTGCATACTGTACTTACACAACTTAATCCCATGAAACCTCTTGGAATCGTTTGCAGAGTGTTGACAACGTTGGACATTGACAACAGAATCTGAAGGATGCGTACAAATAAAAAATAAATACAAAACAACTTAAGATAAATAGAATAAAAACTGTATGGTAATCTCATAGTTGAGCTAAGTCAACATACTACTTTCTTTAATCTCTATCCTGAATCATGTTTTAAGTGTGCGCTCTGTCTCCCATTCTTTATCATATTTTCCCGTATTTCTCCTATTTATTGTAGCTAATTTTAGCGTGGTCTTGTCACTCTGGACAAGGAATAACAATATTAACAAGCCCAAGCAAGCGGCTTAGCATTCCAAACAAGCCCAAGACACCACAACGATCGACTCACCAAATTTATGTGCATCTGTAGAAAATACCAAGCTCACATTTGCTTATTAAAGCAGACTTGGCTGCTATTCTTCAAACGTCTACCGTGACGTCATTCCGTCATCGACTGCAGGACTTCCCGTCATGGCGACAGCTCCCCCAGTGGGAGCCGGGTCACATTACCGCCTGTACCTGTAACCTCTTCATCAGTACTTTCTCAGCTTTTTCCAACGTCTTTCGGTCCCGCCTTTGCAGGCTCTACGACATCACCACCCATCCCGCCATCATCATTCTCTTCTTCCAATCATTCCAATCCGGTTTCGACTTCTTTTCCAATGCCCACGGCTTCGGCTCGGACATCTGCTCCGAGCGACTGCAGGGCCTTCCATCGTGGCGGCAGCTCCCTCCAGTGGGTGCCAGGTCACATTACCACCTGTACCGCGACCTCTTTATCTGTACTTCCCCTGCTTTCTCCAACGTCTTTCGGTCCCGGCCTTCGCAGGCTTTGCAGCGTCACCATCCATCCCTCCATCTACACTCCCTTCTTCCCATCTTTCCAATCTGGTCTCAGCTGCTTTCAACCGCTCGCGGCTTCACCTTGGACACCTGCTCCAAGATCCCGCAGGACCTTCTGTCATGGCGACTGCTCCCTCCAGTGGGAGCCAGGTCGCATTGCCGGTCGTACCCGCAACCTCTTTATCGGAACTTCCCCAGCTACTCTACCCCCTCCACTCTTCCCATGCCTCCTTTCTCGTTGGCTCCCCGTGCGGGGGTCTTCGCATCTCACGCCCTTTCGCACTCTCCTTCGGCGACCTCCGTTCGCTCCATTCGTCCCTCCTTCCTCCCGTCCCCTCATCCTTTCACCCCTATTTCCTTCCTTCGTCCTTACATCCCTCACCCCTCCATCCCTTCATCCCTACTTCCCCTCATCCCTACGTCCCTCACCCCTTCATCCCTTCATCCCTACTTCCCCTCATCCCTACGTCTCTTTCCTTCATCCCCCCACATCCCTTCATCCCCTCCTCCCTTCTCCCATGCTTCCTCCTTCATCCCATCATCCCTTCCTCCCTACAACCCCTCATCCCTCATCCATCCATCATCTTCTGGGCACTTCACACGGCCTCGGCTGACACGAGGTGCTGAACTTTGTTGATCGTCCTCATCATCCTCATCGTCTTAGTGCTTTCACACAGCCACAGCCGTACATGTGCTGACAGTTATCATCATCCTCGTCATCTCGGTGCTCTCACGCAGCCGCTGCGTCACAAAGTGTTGACCTGCCCAACACGGGCAATCAGATCTTCATCCCCTCATCCCTTCCTCCCTACGGCCCCTCATCCCTCGTCCCTCATCCTTTCAGCATTTTCTGAACGCTTGACACGGCCTCGGCTGTCTCGGGGTGCTGTACATTGTCCATCGTCATCCTCGTCATTTTAGTGCTTTCACACGGCCGCTGCCGTACCTATGTGCTGACCGTTCATCATCATCCTCGTCATCTCTGTGCTTTCACGCAGCCATGCTGTGACAAGGTGTTGACCATCATCATCATTGTCTTCGAAGTGCTTTCACTCAGCCACAGCTGTAACAACGTGTTGTCCATCATCTTCGTTATCTTCATAGCGCTTTCGCACAACCACGGCTGTAACGACGTGCTGACCGTCTTCATCATTATCTTCAAAGCGCTTTCACACGGCCACAGCTGTTGCGAAGTGCTGACCATCATCATCGTCTTCAAAGCGCTTTCGCGCAGCCACTGCTGTCACGAAGTGCTGGCCTTCATCATCTTTATCTTCGAGGCACTTTCACCCAGCCACAGCTGTTACGGTGTGCTGACCATCATCATCTTCCTCTTCATCAGTGTTCTCACGCAGCCACGGCGTCGCAAACTGTTGACCGTCGTCTTCATCGTCTTCTTCTTCTTTGTCATCGTCGACATCTTCGTCATTTTCATAGTCATCGTCTTCATCGTCGTCATCATCCTTTGTCCTTTCGGCTTAGCTCCTCGCTCCCTGTTCGCTTCTTATCACAGCGGGACAGTTTCTCACGCTTTCCACGTAGTTTGCCATCTTCCATAGTTCATCTCTCGACATCGTATTCCTCCGTCTGTTCGTTACCTATTCTCGCTCCACCCTCTGAATCCGTATTTCTACCATCCGGACTTGCTTGTCCAACATGGAATTCATTTCCAGCTCACAAGCGTCTCAGTTCCGTTTTACTTCGGTTTCTTATGGGGTTCCTCGTCCTTGCGATCCTTGGGGGCTTGAATGGTCGTAATCATCCACACTGATAACATTACAGTCGTGGACATGATTAACAAGGGCCGTTCTCACTCTCTAGTTATCCTGCAGTTTATTCGCAAATTAACTCTAATCTCAGCCCAACATCAGTTCTTGCTCCGAGCCTACTTGGCATACATCCGCAACAACCTCAGTGACTTATTCCAAGCTCACACGTGTCCTTGTTTTATTAATCCAGCGACTTTTGGGGTTCATCGTCGGGCTCGGGAAGGAAAACAAGTGAACCGTTCCCGAAGGCCAAACCCCACGCAAGAGTCTTCTCATCCCAAGCCCTTCAGCACTCTCCTCGGACAACATCCTTCAGCTCCACTCATCCCTTCATCCCCTTATCCCTACTTCCATATTCCCTTCATCTACTCATCCATACTTCCATCCTCTCCTACATTCATTCATCCCCTCATCCCTCCATCCTTCCTATCATCCCTACTTCCACATTCCCTTCATCCACTCATCCCTACTTTCATCCTCTCCTACATTCATTCATCCCTTCATCTCTCCATCCCTTCCTATCATCGCTACTTCCATATTCCCTTCATCTACTCATCCCTACATTCATCCTCTCCTACATTCATTCATCCCCTCATCCCTCCATCCCTACATCCCTTCCAATCATCCCTACTTCCATCTTCCTTTCATCTACTCATCCTTACTTCTCTCTTACATTCATTCAACTGAGCACCTGTCAGTGACTGAGCACCTGTCAGTGACCGAGCACCTGTGGAGGAAGTGGACGCGGGCACACCTTGGCTGCCGCTGCTCCTCGTACTTTTTGCTTTTTGAAGCCTTTTTTATTACTTTCTGCTGTTTTTTTTTTTCATCGAGCCTTGTTGGACATTTCTACCTTTCTCGACTGCAGAGTGCGACAGGCGTAAGCCTGTGTACAGCACCTGTACAAGCGGACGCGGACATTTCTACCTTTCTTTGAACTTTTCTACCTTTCTTGAACGCAGAGTGCGGCAGGCGCAAGCCTGTGTACAGCACCTGTGTGAATCGGACGCGGACATTTCTACCTTTCTGTGATTAAGTTTTGTGTTTTAGTTAGTTAGTTTTAGAGCAACTGTCTTTTCTGACTGCGTTGTGGATCTGCAAACATTATAAGTTGCCGGTCAAAGCAGATGACCGCTTGTCCTGAGCCTGGGTCTGCTAGAGGTTTCTTCCTTCTAAAAGGGAGTTTTTCCTTTCCACTGATGCCATTGTGCTTGCTCAGGATGGGAGATCGTGGCGAAGCCAAGATTTGACTTGTTTGCTGGAGTCATTAGATAGAAAACTTTACTAGTCTAACCGGAATTTTAATAATAGTAGGAGCTGCTAGCTCCCGCTAGCTTCAACACGAATTTAGCTTCGAGTATCACGTAGCTGCACTTATTGTTCGCTTACCTGCTGCCTCTCTCAACTTCCTGTGTCCTCTGGACTGTTCTGGACTCTCTCCTGTACTCCTTCAAGGTAATGCTCGTTCGAGTTACCTCTCTCAGCTTCTTGCATATCTTTTTCGGAGCCGTGGGCCTGCTGCTAGCGGCTAGCTCTGTGCTAGCCTCCTCCGGCTCGTGGATGTTGACGTATTCCGCTTCGCAGTTGTTTGAACTTAACAACTGCTCCATTCCTCCTTCTATTTCCACCATCAAACAACTGGGACTTCTGCGTAGACCTCGTTACATCCATAGAAGCTCTCGAAGGAAAACCGTTTGTTCTCAAGCGAACTCTGATTCGATTAGTGCTGTCTGGACTGAGAGACGTGTCGCACCTCGATGGCGTCATCAGAACGCTGCGTCTGTAGGCCTTTGTAGTCCTCTGCGCACGAAGTGGCGAGGAAAACGTGGAGTGGACTTCAGTCTGCTTAAACCGGTTCAAAAAGCTCCTATTCCAACTGGTATTAAATTAGAACTTTTCAATGTGCAGTCTCTTTCCAACAAGTCATGTTTAATTCATGATCACATTCTGGAGAAGGACTTGGACCTCATGTGTCTTACAGAGACGTGGCACCAACCAGAGGTGTTCAGTTCTCTGAATGAGGCGTGTCCCTCTGGATACAGTTATCTGCAGAGAGCCCGCAGCACTGGCCGCGGTGGTGGTCTGGCTGTAATTTATCGCAGTAATTTAAAATTGTCTCATCTGTCTTCTCAGGACTTTTCCTCTTTTGAATGTCTGGCTTTCAGCTTCAAAGCCCCACTCCTGATGAATGTTATATTAATTTATAGACCTCCCAAACCGCATGTTTCATTTAACTCAGAGATGCATGACCTTCTCACTTTTTTCTGCACCTCCCCTGTGAAGACTATTTTTCTTGGCGACTTAAATATCCACGTGGACAATTCTTCTTCACCTCTGGCAACAGATTTTAAGTCTCTTCTGGACTCTCTTAATCTCACTCAACATGTTGACGCCCCTACGCACAGCAGGGGGCATACTCTGGATTTGGTGATTACAGACACTGTACTCATCAATAACTTATCTGTATATGACCTGGGTGTCTCAGACCACAGGGTCATCTCCCTGGAAGTGCCTTCATCTTCGCCTGCTTCAAATCCAAAACGACCCATCCAGTTCCGTGACCTTAAAAACATTTCCCTTGATGTTCTGTCTGCTGATCTTCACACCCTGACCGCTGTCAATCATTCATCTGCAGATGACTCTGTGGATTACTACAACCAATCTCTTCGGGAGCTCCTGGACCTACACGCCCCCTTAAAGACAAGACTGGTGTCTTTCTCGCGCTCAGCTCCTTGGTACACTGATGAGCTGCGCAAGATGAAGGCAACTGGCCGTGCTATTGAGAGACGTGTAAAATCATCTGGTCTGTCTGTGCATAAGCAGGCATATAAAGAACATCAGAAAGCATACGCCTATTCTCTTAAAGAAGCACGCTCCAAATATTATTCTAACATCATCAACACCTGCCCTGGAAACTCTAAACAGCTCTTCTCCACAATCACTCGTCTGCTTAATCCCATTAAGCAAACTCTTGAGGACTCTGCTCAAAAATGCGACCTGTTTCTTTCATCTTTTAAAACCAAAGTTGACACTATCAGATCTCAGCTCCACAACCTCCCCGTTCTCAGTGTGCCACCCACCCGTCTGCATTCTGGGACCCTAAACAGCTTTGACGAAGTTGTTCAGAGTGAGGTGGAGGCCATCATCAAGAAAATGAAGCCTTCATCCTGCGCCCTGGATCCTTTCCCCTCTTCTCTCATAAAAACCAATCATTCTGCAATAGGCCCACTTATCACTCAAATAATAAATCAGTCTCTACAATCTGGTCATGTTCCACTGCCTCTAAAAACCGCCATCATTAGGCCTCTTCTGAAAAAATCTAATTTGGATCCCGACATTTTTTCTAATTACCGCCCAATTTCACACCTCCCTTTTCTGTCTAAAGTGCTGGAAAAAGCTGTTGCTGCTCAGCTGCAGGATCACCTACAACAACACTCCCTGTATGAGAAGTTCCAGTCTGGATTCAGGGCAGCTCACAGTACAGAGACTGCATTGCTGAGGGTTACCAATGATGTCCTCTTGGCTGCTGACACTGGCTCTCCCTCCATCCTTGTCCTCCTTGACCTCACTGCAGCCTTCGACACTGTGGACCATAGTATCCTCCTCCACCGTCTTCATGTGGAGGTCGGTCTCTGCGACACAGTCCTGGACTGGTTCAAATCTTTCCTCTCCAATAGGCTGGAATGTGTTAGTCTTGGCAACGCCACGTCCCAGACAGTTTGTGTCTCCTGTGGTGTCCCTCAGGGGTCGGTTCTGGGGCCCCTGCTGTTTTCCCTTTACATGCTGCCTTTAGGTCAAATTATTAATCAGTTCAACATTTCTTTTCACTGTTATGCCGACGATACACAGCTTTACATCAGGACTGGAGCATCCTCATCTTCCACCTTGTCATCTCCATCTTCACTCACTGCCCTCTCTGCCTGCCTGGAGGCAATTAGGGCATGGATGAATCAGAACTTTCTTCAATTAAACTGCTCCAAGACTGAGGCCATACTGATTGGCACCCCTCACCAGGTACAAACATCTCCTATAACAAGACTTTCCTTTTCTGGACAAGACATCCCCCTCTCCACCTCTGTTACTAATCTTGGAATAAAAATGGACTCCAATCTTACATTTGAAAATCACATTAAGCATCTGTTTAAAACTTGCTTCTTCCATCTTCGAAACATCTCCAGACTTCGCCCATCCCTAACTTTTTCCGATGCTGAGAAGCTCGTCCATGCTTTTGTCTCCTCCAGGCTCGACTACTGCAACTCCCTGTTTATTGGAATCCCTGGCAAAAACCTTCAGAAACTTCAATATATTCAAAACAGTGCAGCAAGGATCTTGTTGAGAGTTCGTAAATTTGAACATATTACGCCCATTCTCCATAACCTTCATTGGCTTCCTGTCGCCTACAGAATTCAGTACAAAACTGCTCTCATTACACATCAATGCTTACACGGAACTTCACCAGATTATCTGAAGGATATTCTCATTCCATACTCATCCACCCGTTCGCTGCGGTCACAGAACAGCAATCTCCTTCACATTCCGAGAACCAAATTAAGGACCATGGGAGACCGGGCTTTCAGTGTGGCTGCCCCCCGCCTGTGGAACTCTCTTCCTGACTGTCTAAGAGCCCCACAGTCTGTGGTTGACTTTAAAGCTGCTATATGTAACTTTTCTAACAATATATTTTTAACATATTTCTTCACTCTGTCACTAGATTGATGTTAGAGAGGTAATCTCTGAAAAAAACAAAAAAAAAATATTGTCCCCTTGCTTCTCCAGGTGGTAAATAAGCATTTCTAAAAAGAAAAAGTGACCCGCCATTTTCCAGCCAATAAAAACAAAGTTTGTAACCAGCCAATAAAAACCGAGCTTGAATTTGAATCAGCCAATAAAAACAGAGCTTGAATTTGAATTTTAACAGACCACAAGGGGGCAGAGCCATATATGGCTCTGAGGGGGAGGGATCAGAATGCTTTGCTTGTTGAAATTTTTTCTAAGTGCTGATGTTCTACAGAAACTGCAGACTGAACCTTTAAGAGCGACTTGAAGACCTTTCTTTTCGACCAAGCATACTCTACCTCCTCATGATTCTACTTTTGATCTTAGCTGATATTGTTATTGATTTTAATTGTTTTATTATTTGTTTTATTGTCATTTAATTCTGTTGCTCCTTGTAGCACTTTGAGATTTTCATTAATGAAAAGTGCGTTATAAATTGAATTCATTATTATTATTATTATTATTCATCCCTTCATCCCCTCCATCCCTTCCTATCATCTTTCCTACATCCCCTTTCTTCCCTCAACCTTACAACTCCTCATCCCTTCATCCCTCATCTTTTCATCAATAAAAAAAAATTAAACTTGTGTTTTGTGGCGTGGTTCCTTGCTAATGAAATGGAGTTAATAAGTTAACTTAGGTTCGGGAGCAGGGCCACGCCCAAATCACGCCTCCAATTATCCCACGCAACCTACTTATACCTCGCTCACCTATTCATCTCATCTCAGTTCGTTACGTTTTGTCGACCCCAATCCCCCCTCTCCCTTCTTCCGAGTTTACTCTTCATCCATAACCATGCTTTGCTTTCTCTTGCTCAGGTTTCCGTCCGGGGGGGTTCATCGTCGGGCTCGGGAAGGAAAACAAGTGAACCGTTCCCGAAGGCCAAACCCCACGCAAGAGTCTTCTCATCCCAAGCCCTTCAGCACTCTCCTCGGACAACATCCTTCAGCTCCACTCATCCCTTCATCCCCTCATCCCTACTTCCATATTCCCTTCATCTACTCATCCATACTTCCATCCTCTCCTACATTCATTCATCCCCTCATCCCTCCATCCCTTCCTATCATCCCTACTTCCACATTCCCTTCATCTACTCATCCCTACTTTCATCCTCTCCTACATTCATTCATCCCTTCATCCCTCCATCCCTTCCTATCATCGCTACTTCCATATTCCCTTCATCTACTCATCCCTACATTCATCCTCTCCTACATTCATTCATCCCCTCATCCCTCCATCCCTACATCCCTTCCAATCATCCCTACTTCCATCTTCCTTTCATCTACTCATCCTTACTTCTCTCTTACATTCATTCATCCCTTCATCCCCTCCATCCCTTCCTATCATCTTTCCTACATCCCCTTTCTTCCCTCAACCTTACAACTCCTCATCCCTTCATCCCTCATCTTTTCATCAATAAAAAAACTTAAACTTGTGTTTTGTGGCGTGGTTCCTTGCTAATGAATAATCTTTTTTCTAACCCTTTAAAGGGCAAATGCAAATGGAAAATATTCTTAACTTCCAGTATGTTTTTAAACAAACACTATATTGTACTGTAGACATTTAACATTGTAAAATATGTTTAGGAAATTATTGTTCAATGAGACCACTTAAGAAAAAAAAGTTTATTATGAAAACTAAGAAGTGAAAAAAGCACAAAAATAAATACTGCATCCACCTAAATGATTTTTTTCTCGTTGTCTCATGTGCTTCCTCCAGAAGACAAAAGTTGATAAATTCTGGTGTTGACTTCTTCGTCTTAACTGTAAAAAAAGAAAAACATGGTTACCGGTAATTCAGTCTAGAAACAGTTTTATATGTAGATATATTTTATAAGATATATATACATATATCAAATATATCAGAAGCCACAAAGCAGATATTTTTCAAACCAACACAGTGTAATCACTACATGTTTATGTACACACTGTAAGCTGTTGAAGTTATTTGAATTAAAATTCGATTTTTTTATAGACATAAGTGTGTCGACCTAGCTTCTTTTTTTTCTACTAGTATTTAACACATATCTTATATCTCAGAAACCACAAAGCAGATATTTTTCAAACCAACAGAGTGTAATCACAACATGTTTATGTGCATACTGTAAGCTGTTGGAGTTATTTGAATTAAAATTCGATTTTTTTATAGACATAAGTGTGTCGACCTAGCTTTTTTTTCTACTAGTATTTAACACATATCTTATATCTCAGAAACCACAAAGCAGATATTTTTCAAACCAACACAGTGTAATCACTACATGTTTATGTGCATACTGTAAGCTGTTGGAGTTATTTGAATTAAAATTCGATTTTTTATAGACATAAGTGTGTCGACCTAGCTTTTTTTTCTACTAGTATTTAACACATATCTTATATCAGAAACCACAAAGCAGATATTTTTCAAACCAACAGAGTGTAATCACTACATGTTTATGTGCATACTGTAAGCTGTTGGAGTTATTTGAATTAAAATTCGATTTTTTTATAGACATAAGTGTGTCGACCTAGCTTCTTTTTCTACTAGTATTTAACACATATCTTATATCTCAGAAACCACAAAGCAGATATTTTTCAAACCAAGAGAGTGTAATCACAAGATGTTTATGTGCATATTGTAAGCTGTTGGATTTATTTGAATTAAAATTCGATTTTTTACGATTTATTTAATAGCACATGTGACAGGTTTGGAATTGGTCAAAACAAATCAATTTAAATCCAGCAGATTTGACCACAACGTGACATTATTAAGGACTTGTTAACCTGAGGAACCCTCGTGGTATGAAGCCAGCTATGAAATATATTTTTTAAGCTTTTATTTAGCTATATTAAAAGAAAGAACGCCGATCGACCCCACCCGCGCGTGCATGTGATGTGCATGTGTCGACCTACTTTGTTAAATCCAGCTGATTTGACCACAACGTGAAATTATTAAGGACCTGTTCAGCTCAAGCACCCTCTTGATATAACGTCAGCTATGAAATGTATTTTTTAAAGCGTTTATTTAGCTACATTATAGAAATAAAGCCGGCTCACGTGCGCGCGGGCGCGCGCGTGCACGTGGCGAAACTACTTTTTAAAATCCTGCCGTTTTGACAACAACGTGAATTTATTAAGGAATAGTTCGGCTTAAGACACATCTTTGCTATAATTGTAAATACAAATAATTGTTTTTACCATGTTAATCTTGTAAAGTCCTTCCGTCTTTGCTCCCTCGCGGCAGCCACTTCCTCAAACTCAGTCCAGCCTCCTCCCTACGGTTTGGGTCCAGCCGGCCTGGACCCTGCTCTGAGATGAGTCCGGAATCTTGGCGCGGCGCCGCACATCTGTGAGGTGGAAATGCTCTCCAACGCGCGTTTGGCACGCAAATATGACGTCACATCCGACCCGAGCCACCAAGTGGAAAAGGAGCATTAGTCTTTCCTTTTTTGTCAATTATGTTGTCTGCGTTCTCTTCCCTTGTGAACACTTCAGTCACATTTTGAGGGGCACTCATTTTGATTCGAAAACTTTTAGCCTCGCTCGAAAAAAATTAGCCTAGCTTGCTAGCCCTGACTCCCGGACTCGCGCTCCGCAAGTAAACGTAACTACGCACTTAAGTTTTTATGACGCAGCTTTTTCTGTCCGGGTTGTTGAACACTTCTTCAGTCTGACGGGCACTTGCCGGTATTTATTCGAAAACTTTCCACACGTTGATTAGCCTAGCTTGCTAGCACTGACTCCCGGACTCGCGCTCTGCATATACGTCACCACGCACTTACGTATTTGTTCCGCAGCTTTTTCTGTCCGGGTTGAAACGCCGACCCGAACGAGTGCGTCAGTGAAACGCTGTATTCATAGCGTTATGTCTATCGAAATATCGAAAATATGCATAAAGTTCATATCATCATTATCGAATAAAAGTATATCGCGATATTTATCGTTATTGAATTATCGTCCAGCACTAAGTGTAATAAATAAAGTCCAGTTGTATCTGTCTTAACATTTTTTGAACTTGTCATTATAGCCACGTCTACCTATTACATGATACAAAGCATGCCTTACTGCTACTCTGCTACCATCAAATGGCTGATACTAGTACTGCTCTTTTTCAGTCAGAATGAATGAAAACGGTCATATCTCAGCCAATAATTGGTTTATAAATCCATCCATCCATTATCTTTTACCCGCTTCTTCCATTTTGGGTCACGGGGATCGCCGGTGCCCATGTCCAGCAATCACTGTGCGATGGG
Organism: Garcialebias charrua; assembly: GCA_038048925.1. Lineage (NCBI taxonomy): Eukaryota > Metazoa > Chordata > Actinopteri > Cyprinodontiformes > Rivulidae > Garcialebias > Garcialebias charrua. The sequence goes on along the minus strand of JBBPBX010008172.1, from coordinate 31,169 downwards.
CGGGGTACACCCTGGACAAGTCGCAAGTTCATCACAGGGCCACATGGAGACAAATGAGACAATCATTCACTCTCGCACTCCCACCTAGGGACAATTTAGAGTTACCAATCAGCCTAACATGCATGTTTTTGGTCTGTGGGAGGAAACCGGAATACCTGCAGAAAACCACTCATGTACGGAGAGAACATGTAAACTCCACCCAGAAAGGCCCCCTGACCAGGATTTGAACCGGGAACCTGCTCGCTGAGAGGCAGCAGCTTTACCAGTTGAGCCACCGTGCTGCTGGTTTATAAATATGGGAAAAAAATCCATAAATATGTCGCTTCGGTCTATATGTCCCAGGACATATAAATTATGCAAAAAAACTGACATCTAGGGAGGAAAATACGGTATTGTATTATTGATCAAACAGCTTGACGAATCTCAGGAAAAAACATGTAATATTAGATAATTTCCCTCGATAAATAAATGACCAAGTATAAAAAAATGCTTCTCATTTGTTTAACTTAGTTCTCTTTATCTACTTTTAGGACGTGTGAAAATCTCATGATGTTTTAGGTTGTTTTTATGCAGAAATTTAGAAAATTTTAAAGGCTTCACAAACTTTCAAGCACCATTGTATGTGTGAATATAAAGTTATTATTGTGCCTGATGTTCATGTTTTCAGTGGTCCCTGCAGATGTTCAGCAGAAGGTGCTGATTCAAGAAGAAGCTCCTGAAGTACGGATGCTTGGTGTGGACCAACAGGATCCAGAGACCCTCAACATAAAGGAGGAAGAGGAGGAACTGTGGACCAGTCAAGAGGGAGAGCAGTTTTGTGTGAAAAAGGAGACTGATGACACTGGGTTTGAATTCACTGCTGTTCCTTTAAAGAATGAGGAAGAAGAAGAGAAGCCTCTGTTTTTACAGCTTCATCAGCACCAAGTAAAAGAGGAAGATCTTCCAACCACTAGCTCAGCTGACCAGATGAAAGCAGCAACTGGTGGAGAGGACTGTGGAGAAGGAGAAACTTCCAGGAACCCAGATCTAAATACTTATGGAGATGATTGCAGCTCTTCAGAGACTGAAGTCAGTGAGGATGATGAAGGTGATGTGGTGAACGACTCTGACTCTCAGCTAAAAGACTTGTCAGACTCTGGGTCAGAACCTGAAGACTGTGACAAAGACTGGAAGGAGAGCAGAGCTCCTGAGTCAGGCATAAACACTGTCAACAAATGTTGCAGCTTCACTGAGAATGGGAAACAATTTCACAAGACGAGTCAGTCAGAGACGTCTTCAAGTTGTTTGGTTATCGAGGAACGTTTAAAAGTGAAGAAAACTGAAGGATCAGTCAAGAAAAAACAGTCAAGACAAAACTCGTTTAGTTGTGAAGACTGTGGGAAAATATTTAACCATAAGTGTCATCTAAAGACACACATGATAGTCCACACAGGACAGAAAACTTTTGCTTGTGATCTTTGTGGACACAGGTTTGGAATGAAGTCAGATTTAAACAGACACATGAAAGTCCACACAGGACAGAAAGAATTTGCTTGTGATCTTTGTGGACGCGGGTTTGGACAGAAGTCACATTTAAACGAACACATGACGGTTCACACAGGACAGAAAACTTTTGTTTGTGATGTTTGTGGACACAGGTGTAGACTGAAGTCAAATTTAAACAGACACATGATAGTCCACACAGGACAGAAAACTTTTGCTTGTGATCTTTGTGGACAAAGGTTTGGACTGAAGTCAGCTTTAAACAGACACATGATAGTCCACACAGGACAGAAAGAATTTGCTTGTGATCTTTGTGGACAAAGGTTTGGACAGAAGTCACATTTAAACCAACACATGATAGTCCACACAGGACAGAAAACTTTTGCTTGTGATCTTTGTGGACACAGGTTTGGAATGAAGTCGGATTTAAACAGACACATGAAAGTCCACACAGGACAGAAAGAATTTGCTTGTGATCTTTGTGGACGCAGGTTTGGACAGAAGTCACATTTAAACGGACACATGATAGTTCACACAGGACAGAAAACTTTTGCTTGTGATCTTTGTGGACACAGGTTTGGACTGAAGTCATCTTTAAACAGACACATGAAAGTCCACACAGGACAGAAATAATTTGCTTGTGATCTTTGTGGACAAAGGTTTGGACTGAAGTCATCTTTAAACAAACGCATGATAGTCACAGGACAGAAAGAATTTGCTTGTGATCTTTGTGGACAAAGGTTTGGACAGAAGTCACATTTAAACGAACACATGATAGTCCACACAGGACAGAAAACTTTTGCTTGTGATCTTTGTGAACGCAGGTTTGGAATGAAGTCAGATTTAAACAGACACATGAAAGTCTACACAGGACAGAAAACATTTGCTTGTGATCTTTGTGGACAAAGGTTTGGACTAGGGATGCACCGATCCACATTTCTCACTTCCGATCCGATACTTCATAACTGAGTATCGACCGATACCGATACTTTTCCGATCCAATACTGTTCAGGTATGTGACTCTAATGCTGATATCGGCAGTGGTGTGCCTCCGACCGCTAGGTAGCGCTATTGCGCTAATCCGCTTGTAGCGTAGCTAAATAATCTGTTAGCTTTACAGCGGATTGACTAAGTTTTATAATTCATAAGCAGATTTATGCTATTTTTATTTAAAATTCAGTACCGCTAATAACTAATTATCTATCAGTAAAAACGAAATAACGTATTTACGAGCAGCGCCGGATGTGGTCCGTCACAAAAAAGCGTCCCCCTCAGTCTCTTGGTGTGTGCTCTCTCTATCAGTTAGCAGCCAGTGTGTTACTCTGGAGCCTTATTGCTTGTTTTCGAAGAGTCAGACGAAGACTTTTTAACATGGAGGGTGAACTTATGGATGTTTCTCAGGGCCTACGCGACGCGTCTGGATTTAAAAATAGAATTTCGCCACATTAGCACTCTTCAAAATGGCGTCCGCGACGGCCAAAGAAGCCAGGATTTTACAACAAAACACGGTAAAACAATTATTTCTTTGCTGAGAAAAAATATATTTCATAGCTGACGTTATAGCACAAGTTTTTCTGAGCTTGAGAGTTTCACGAAATGGTCAAATCTGCTGGATTTAAAAAAGTAGTTCACCATTAGGACTCTTCAAAATGGCGTCCGCAGGGCAGCAAACTTACATACTCAGGGAATCACAAGGAACTCAGGAGACAGAGGCAACAGGAGACAATGCCAGGACAATGATAAACACAGAGATACAGACTTATTTTTGATTTGATTTGATGTTCATTCATTCATTTTAAAAGAACAATACAAAACAGTTTCATCAGATACAAGGATGAATAGACTTTTAGCTGAATGGATGGATGGATAGACAGTTAGCTGGATGGATGATCTTTAACAAGTTCTAAAATCATTAAAATTTAACCTCAGCTTGTGCCTCTGACCCAACAGAACCTCCTTCAGCAGCAGAATCCTCTGTGGTTCTCTGACTTCATCAGTCTGCAGGACTTCATCAGTCTCTCTCCTGGTTCTGGAGGAGTTCTGACCCACTCTTCTTTCCATTGTTGCTTCAGTTCTTTGAGGTTTCTGCTCAGCTCTCTGAAGGTTTCAGGTTCAGGTTCTGGACTCTGACTGGGCCGTTGATTTGATTTGATGTTTATTCATTCATTTTAAAAGAACAATACAAAACAGTTTCATCAGATACAAGAATACAAGTAGGATAAAATGAAAGGAGCAGAAAGAAGATGAAATCTTATTATATCTGCCCCTTATTTATTTCACAGTTTGTTCAACCAATGATAACCTTCAAACATCACAAAATGAATAAATCTACTAATTTATCTAACTGTAATACACAAACTACATCACAAAATGAATAACTCTACTTAAAGGTATTGTGACATGATTTTGTAAATTTGAATATTTGTCAGAACATATATATCTTATATCATTGAGCTCTGGTCGTTTTTGCATAATAAATTATAAATATATTAAATTTTTATTCCAAGTTATGGTAGTTTTTTTCTCTGGGATACGCCCCTAAAAATCTGCGCATTTCCGCAAAACATCATCTTGACGTGACAACGGGAAGGCACGCTCCAACGTGCATTTAAATAATAATGGCGGAGCATGTCCTATCGCGTCTGAGATATCATTTTGAGACAGTAAATCTTCCAAAACTCTCATTAATAAACCCTCCCTGAATAAAAAAATTACAGATGTTACCTGATGGCGCAGACATAATTTAAAAATGCATACATAGCAACGTGTTTGCTCCGGGCTCTCGGCTAATATTTTTAGAAGCTATCTTGGCTAACAAGAGTCCCTGACACCGGTCACGTCTGAGATATATCATTTTAAGACAGTAAATCTTCCAAAACTCTCATTAATAAACCCTCCCCGAATAAAAAGAAACGAGATGTTACCTGATGGCGCAGACATAATTTAAAAATACATCATTAGCAACGTGTTTGCTCCGGGCACTCGGCTAATGTTTGTTAGCTGCTATGTCGGCTTATTACCGGTTGCGTCAGCGATATATCATTTTAAGACAGTAAATCATCCAAAACTCTCATTAATATCCCTCCCCGAATAAAAAGAATTACCTGATCGGCAGACATAATTTAAAAATACATCATTAGCAACGTGTTTGCTCCGGGCACTCGGCTAATGTTTGTTAGCTGCTATGTCGGCTTATTACCGGTTGCGTCAGCGATATATCATTTTAAGACAGTAAATCATCCAAAACTCTCATTAATATCTGTCATGTTTGTGTAGTGAGTTCTTTAATAACCACACCGGAGTGTTACTTGAAGCAGGCAGCTTTATGCAAGTTAAGAACTGATGCAACTGAGTCATACAGTCAACATGTGCCCTTTTTACAACAAAGAACCAGGGCGCCCTCTACAGGCCAACTAGTTACAGTGCGCCTGCTCTCATGCTCAAAACAGACACTTATTTAAAGCTCTTATCATTACATCTCCCCTTTTTCAAAACAAACAAAACAAAACTTTCTCAAAACAAACAATAGGGTAACTAGCATTACTTTCCAGAAGTTGAACATTGAAACATACAGTAACTAAAAATGCATTGTTCATAATGATCTTAAATCTGTTCAATAAGTCTCTCTGGCGGTTTCACATTTCTGGAAGATCTTCTTATGTGATTCTCTTGTACCTGAGTTGGTGTCTCAGTTGTGTGTGCGTCTGTGCCGCCAACATCATTCTGCTGCATAACTGTGATAGGTTCTTTCAGAATGTCACGACGGTTCCTCCTCAACACTGCACCATCTTCCGTTTGGACGTTGTATGACCTTGGCTGGACTTCAGCTAGAACTGTAGCTTTTCTTGCCCAGGTACTGGTGTTGTCTTTCAGTCGCACATGGTCACCGTTCTGAAGTTCTGGTAGATTGCGTGTTCCTCTGTCATAGTAGTACTTTTGCTTTGCTTTTTGTCGTTCCTTGAATTCCTTCACCCTTACATCCACTTCTGTAGTCAGCAGGCTTTCTTTAACCGGCAGGTTTGATCTCAGACGCCGCCCCATCAGGAGTTGTGCAGGGGACATACCATGTTCTAGTGGTGTAGCACGATATATCAGAAGGCTCTGGTGAAAATCTTCATTACTGTCTTTTGCCTTTTTCATTAGCTTTTTCACTGTCTGAACAGATTTCTCCACCAACCCGTTGGACTGAGGGTAGTGAGGACTTGACGTCACATGCACAAAGTTCCAGTCCTCAGCAAAACACCGAAAACTCTCACTGGAAAATTGTGGACCATTGTCCGTGAAGACTGTATTTGGAACACCATGTCTGGAGAATGTTGCTTTAAGAGTCGTTATAACAGCCTCTGCTGTAGTGGCATGTAGTCTGTAAACTTCTGGGTACAGGGAATAATAATCAGTGATCACAACATAGTCATGTCCCTCTAATGTAAAGAGATCTGCTCCTACCTTTTGATAAGGTCTGTCTGTAACTGAATGAGGCCTCAGCGGCTCTGCTGCATTGCTTGCTCTGTATTTTAAACATGTTGGACAACTGGAAACTTCATTTTCTACATCTTGGTTAATCCGCGGCCAGTACAAGACTTCCCGAGCTCTCTTTTTACTTTTTTCAATTCCCAGGTGACCTTTGTGAATTTTTTGCAGCATTTCTTTCCGTAAGCTCTTTGGTATGACTATTTTGCTCCCTTTGTATATGATGTCATCAACTACTGATAGTTCTTCCCTGCAGTTCCAGTACTCGTTTATTTCAGGTGTACAACTTTGTTTTGTGCTGGGCCATCCATTCATGATGGTTTGAGTGAGGTTTTTCATTGTCATGTCTTTCTTCGTCTCATGTCTTATGAGCTCCATTTTGGTGTCCGACACAGGCAATGCACTTGTGATCATGTTGACATATAAATCTACGTCATCACGCATTTTAGAGCTTGTTACTTCTTTGGGGTCAACTGCTCTTGACAACGTGTCGGCCGTGTACATTAACTTGCCTGGTGTGTACATCACGTTTAGTGTGTAGCGCTGCAAACGAATCATCATTCTTTGAATCCTTAAAGGGCAGTCATTGAGAGGCTTTCTGAACAGTGTGATCAAAGGTTTGTGATCTGTTTCCACACAGACTTCTTGTCCTGAAATGAACTGGTGAAATCTTTCACAGGCGTACGTTATGCTGAGCAGCTCTTTTTCAATCTGTGCGTATCTTGTTTCTGCATCAGTCATTGAGCGTGATGCATACGCAATTGGTTGCCAGTCTTCATATTTCTGTAATAACACTGCTCCCAATCCATTTTGTGATGCATCTGAAGATATTTTGATGGCTCTTGCTGGATCATAAAACTTCAAGACAGGTTCTTTTGTTAGTGCCTTTTTCAGATCATTCCAGGATTTCTCATGTTCATGATTCCATTCCCATTCCGTTTTCTTTTCAGTTAGCTGTCTCAGCGGTGTCATTTGTTCAGACAAATTGGGTATGAATTTACCCATGTAGTTTATCATTCCATTGAACCTCTGTACATCTTTCTTACACTGTGGTCTTTGCATATTTTCAATTGCTGACACTTTTTTGGGGTCTGGTCGCACTCCCTCACTGCTTAGGATATCTCCAACAAATGTTAATTCTTTAACTCCTAGTTGACATTTTTCCTTATTCAACTTGAGGTTGGCTTTTCTGGTTGCTTCCAGAACATCTCTCAGCCTTTTATCATGTTCTGCCTTTGTGCTGCCCCATACAATGATGTCATCCATTGAAGTGTCCACTCCTTCTAAGTGTTCATAAATCATATGGATTGTTTTGTGGTACACTTCAGGCGCCGAGGCAATGCCAAAAGGTAACCGAAGAAATTTAAATCTGCCAAATGGACTGTTAAATGTGCACAGCTTTGAACTTGCCTCATCTAACTTGAGTTGCCAAAATCCTGAGGATGCGTCTAGTTTGCTGAAGTATTTGGCATTAGCAAATTGTGACATTATTTCTTCTCTTGTCGGCAGCTTGAAGTGTTCTCTCTTTATTGCCCGATTAAGGTCTCTTGGATCCATACACACTCTGGGTTTTCCATTCTTTTTGACAACTATCACCAGTGAACTCACCCATTCTGTTGGTTCATCGATCTTCTTGATCACTTGCAGCCTTTCCATTCTGTCCAGCTCTTCTTTTAGTGGTTGCTGAAGAGCAAATGGCACTTTCCGACAAGGGTGAATGACTGGTGGAATATTTTCGTCTGTTCTGATCGTGTGTTCACCTTGTAGGCATCCCAGGCCCTGAAACAGATCTTCATATTCATTCATTAGTTCTTCGTAACATGTGTTTCCTTCAGTGTCGACAACAAGCACTCTCTTTACTAGATTTAATCTTGTACAAGCAGATAAACCTAGTATGGTTTGCACATCTTGTGTCACCACCACAAATGCAAGTGTGTAAGTCTTTTCTTTGTGTGTCACTTTAACCATGCATTTACCTTTCACTGGTATTGCTGCTCCTGAGTATCCTTTCACTTTCGTTCTAGTCTCATATATTTGAGGTCTTGGTCTAATTTTCTTCAGTTCTATTTCAGATATTACATTGGTTTGGGCTCCTGTGTCAAGTTTCATTGCAACATATGAGTCATTAACCTTTAGTGTCATTATCCAATCCTCTTCATCATTATTGTTGTTGTTTGTCACCACATCTACATAGAACTCATCAGTGTCACTTTCATCCACTGCATGAATTTTGCTTTGCTGGTCCTGACTTTTGCAGCATCTGGCATAATGGTTCTTTTTGTTGCAGTTGTTACATATTTTCCCAAACGCTGGACATCTTCTTGGAGGATGCTGTGTATCACACCGGTCACACTTATTCTCTTGTCTCTCTCTGTTTGATGGCTTCGGATTCATATTTCCTCTTGTAGGTGTCCATTTTGTTTTTGACATCCTGTTTGTCTCCTTTCTTATTGTATCGACTGTGTTGTCTTCGCTGAACAGTTCTTTAGCTTGAGTTTTCACTGTCTCTGCTGCTCTACACAGAGCTATTGCTTTTTCCAGATTGAGATCCTGCTCTCTCAACAGTCTCTCCCTCAGACCATTGTCTGGGATTCCACACACCAGCCTGTCTTTGATCAATGAGTCTGCCAGTCCGCCAAACTCGCACGTCTTGCTTCTGTTGGTTAACTCAGTTACATACCGATCAATAGTTTCACCAGGTTTCTGCACGCATGTGAAAAACCTGTGTCTCTCAAATGTCACATTTCTTCTGGGTATGCAATACTCTTCAAACTTTTTAATTATTATCTTGAGCTTCATCTTATCAGCTTCTTCGTCAAAGGTGAAGTTATTGTAAACCTCTAGTGCATCGTCGCCGATCACGTGCAAAAACACTGAAGCATTCTTTTTCTCGTTCTTTTCATCTGCGCCTATTGCAGTCAAGTACAGCTCAAAACGTTGTCTGAATCTTCTCCAGTTCTCTGCCACATTACCTGTCAGTTGCAAACTAGATGGTGGGTGCAGTCCTTCCATGTTCAGTTCTTATTCACACGCTGAGTATGCTCACTTCTTTTTCTGCTTCTCGACCAGCTAGGTGGCTAGCTCCGTTAGCATTAGCATCCGGTAGCGTTAGCAACTCCAAAACGTGGCTTACTCTGCGTCCGACTTTACAAACGGTTGCTCCTCTTCAAGTCCATCTTCTGACACCATGTCATGTTTGTGTAGTGAGTTCTTTAATAACCACACCGGAGTGTTACTTGAAGCAGGCAGCTTTATGCAAGTTAAGAACTGATGCAACTGAGTCATACAGTCAACATGTGCCCTTTTTACAACAAAGAACCAGGGCGCCCTCTACAGGCCAACTAGTTACAGTGCGCCTGCTCTCATGCTCAAAACAGACACTTATTTAAAGCTCTTATCATTACAATATCCCTCCCCGAATAAAAAGAATTACCTGATCGGCAGACATAATTTAAAAATACATCATTAGCAACGTGTTTGCTCCGGGCACTCGGCTAATGTTTGTTAGCTGCTATGTCGGCTTATTACCGGTTGCGTCAGCGATATATCATTTTAAGACAGTAAATCATCCAAAACTCTCATTAATATCCCTCCCCGAATAAAAAGAATTACCTGATCGGCAGACATAATTTAAAAATACATCATTAGCAACGTGTTTGCTCCGGGCACTCGGCTAATGTTTGTTAGCTGCTATGTCGGCTTATTACCGGTTGCGTCAGCGATATATCATTTTAAGACAGTAAATCATCCAAAACTCTCATTAATATCCCTCCCCGAATAAAAAGAATTACCTGATCGGCAGACATAATTTAAAAATACATCATTAGCAACGTGTTTGCTCCGGGCACTCGGCTAATGTTTGTTAGCTGCTATGTCGGCTTATTACCGGTTGCGTCCGCGATATATCATTTTAAGACAGTAAATCATCCAAAACTCTCATTAATATCCCTCCCCGAATAAAAAGAATTACCTGATCGCGCAGACATAATTTAAAAATACATCATTAGCAACGTGTTTGCTCCGGGCACTCGGCTAATGTTTGTTAGCTGCTATGTCGGCTTATTACCGGTTGCGTCAGCGATATATCATTTTAAGACAGTAAATCATCCAAAACTCTCATTAATATCCCTCCCCGAATAGAAGGAAACTACAGATGTTACCTGATGGTGCAGACATAATTTAAAAATACATCATTAGCAACGTGGCCTGTGTTAGCTATCTGATTCGGCTAGCTTGTTAGCAGCGAACAAACATAATCTGCCGTGATAATTGGCTTTATACACTCAAAGTGTATAAAGTAAAACAACATGAACTCACGTAAAATAAATAGTTTATAATCTAAAACACTACACACCTCCGATTATGTTTACACAAAGACTTACTCATCTCCTGGACAGTCTTCCGATGGTCCCTGCGTTGTTTCGACATGGTAGCTCCTGTGGGACTTTCTTCTGTAGATTTTCTTTTAAAAATAGTAGGAATAGCATCCGGTTTTAAAAGTCTTCTGAATCTTAATGGTAATCCTAAAGATTCTTTTATACCAGGTGCTGAAAACAATCGGCATGTATTTAAGTGTGGATTCAGGTTTTGCATTTGTCGGGTCATAGTCATTTTCTCCCTTATGTCTGGTGGAGCCATGAAACACTTCCTCATCATTTTGTAAGTAGTTGCTGCACTGTCAGCCTTTTGTTTTCATTATTAAAGTGTTTATTATTTTACACTCTCCGTCTCCGAGTCCTGTTCTGCCTGCACTCTGGGTTTGCTTGCTCACTGGAACCGAAGCGTGATAAGCTGTGCAGTTTTGGCATTGAAAAATATTTTGAGTCTCATTTAGCATGAGACAATCTGTTGCTTTTTCACACACAAACAAGTAGCTGGGCCATACTGCTGAGCTGACTTAAGAAACTCCTACACAGTGTTTCTGACCACATCAGGATCTTCAACCTGCTGAGTGCTTTCATGTCAGGTCAGGTTGAAAAGTGGTCAAGCATCCAACATTTCCAAACACAACAACGAAGGAGGTTCTCACAACGAGTATCCAACAGTTTTCACAAGATCCTGATCTCTTGTTGAGTCACACATGGAACGGTCTTTTGATGTTCATCACAGCAGCCTTGTTTACCAGAACTTGTGGTTCTGGCTTTATTCTGTATTGTGGCCTACTGTATTCTGTTTAGATTGGTATAAAACACATGAAATCTGCTCAGCTCTTTTTGTAATGTGAAGCATAGGGATGTAAAAATGACATCAATCTCAAACAAGCCCATAGATCTGCATGGGGTCACAGCTTCTCTTGGGAGGTCAGAGTGCACATTTAGTCACACTTAAGAGAGGTCCATCAGGCCATAACCAAGCCAAGTAGGGTGTGTCTGGTGCATTTGTCACACTTGGGTCAATTTCTGAAAAACTTGAGAAACACTATATGCCTCAGGGAAGTTC
>JBBPBX010008172.1:0-19225 GCA_038048925.1 Garcialebias charrua | reverse complement strand
TCCACATAAGTTGCTTACTTGGTGGGTTAACTTCAGTGTGCTTTGGACTACTCTGACTGAGGAAGCCCTCTGGAGTGAGGGTGAAACGTTTCTGCTAAAAAGAAACTGTCCAGATGAACTGATTGAGAATGAGCGGAATATTTTTATTAGTTTGAAACATGGTGTTAGGCAGATCTTGAGACTTTGATTTTAGCCACTGTTTTTTTGGGGGGGATGACTTTGTCACTTTGCAGTTTGTTCTGCTTATTGTTGATAATTGCTTACAACTATTAAAGGCTGGTGATCATGGAATAGCAAATTATCTCACAAAGCAGGGGACACATTTTAATGAAACTCCCAGACTGAAGTTGTTGCATGTACATTTACAACTGGCTTTTTTTGATAAATCGTACAGTTAGGGTCGGCTTGGGTTTCCTGAGCTATCGCTTAGTTACAGGTAGTCCCCGACTTACGAGCGCTCTGACCTACGAGGTTCCGGACTTACGAGCTGGCGAATTTTTGGAAAAAACGCAAAAAATACCGAGTTTTTCTGTGTTTTTTCACCACAGTTCGTTAGCTAAACATGTGGACACACGTTTCCGATCATTTTTATGCACTCGTAAGCAGTTTTTCGATGAAAAACGAGTGTTTGTAGTCGCGCTAGCAAAACCGTTCCAACTTACGAGCGAAATTCCGGACTTACGAGACATGTGGCGGCCGTTCCAAGTTACGAATTTTCGCTTTACGAGCGCCTCGGAGGAACGGAACTCGCTCGTAAGTCGGGGACTACCTGTATGCTGCTGTAGGCTTATGGTGTGTTCACACCGAGCAGCGTTTTGGCAGCAGGAGCGTCCAGTTTACATGTAAAGTCAATGGTGGACGCGCTTCCAGGCACCTCCTGGCGTCTGGCGTCAGGTCGCGTGCGTGTTGAGCGTGCTGAGAAGCGTTTTTCCGTGCACGTGAACCGGCTTCCGCCTCCAAACCGAGATTCAACATGCTGAAGATTTCGCGGTTCAAACTTTCAGACGCCGCTCAACTCTACCCGATTGGTTGGTGTGTCAACCAATCAGGGAGAGTCGGGGGAGAAGAGCGGGGGTCAGGGGGAGAGTCCCTATGTGACGCGGAAACGAGGGTGCGCGCGCACTATGTGACGTATTGTTTGTCGAAAAAAAAAAGAAAAGACCCGCGAGGTCGTGGACTATGGAAGAGAAACTCATTGTAGCTGTGTGTTCGCGACAATTCCTTCACGACCAGTCAAGTCTGCTCGACAGAGACGGAAATAAACAGCTCCTCGCCTGGCGGAGTGAGCAGGACTCTGTGCGCAGGACTCTGTATACCGGTAAGCTCCTCCCACACACCCAGCAGCTTCTGGCTTCTGGCGTTCAGGTTTGAACACGCTGCATTCACAAGTGCGTCCACTTGCGTGCGTGAGGAGCTTTTTGGAGGTTCAAAACGCTGCTTGGTGTGACTGTACCATTAGAGTGCTGGAGGGCAAACTGACCACTCAGGTCATTTACCTCACTCTGCTCCTATCTTTACTTGCTCAACCTGTTTGTATTTGTAATTATTTCTTTCCTTAACTTTTTTTTTTTTTTTGTTGTCTTTCTTCTAATAGGCGGTATACTATCTGGACCTGCCACTCTGTGTTTGTTTGTTTCTTCTTCCTGTTCCTCTCAAATCTCAGCCGGTCGAAACAGATGGCCGCTTGTCCTGAGCCTGGTTCTGCTGGAAGTTTCTTCCTGTTAAAAGGGAGTTTTTCCTTTCTACTGTTGCCTTTGTGCTTGCTCATGATGGGGGACTGTGATGAAGTGAAGATCAAATACACTCTGCTGGCTTCTTTAGATAGTTAACTTTTACTAATTGGTTTTTCTAATGTATGCAAATGTTTTTGTACAGAGGCCTGAGACACTTTCTGTTGTGACTTGGCGCTATAGTATGAGATTGTACATAACATCAAGTGCAAGGTGGCTATAACTCATTCATTTCTCATGTCACATTATAACATTCTGCCACTTTGATTGTTGATATGTGCTGCTGATCTCATGCTGCTGAATATTTCATGCTGCTGTATTCATTCATACTCCTCTGCTCACACAGACTCATGTTCATGCTGCTGTTTTTTGTCGTATTGTTTGCACTATTAGTGTTTAGTGTATTCTTAGTTTAGCATATTTCTTAGTACCCGTGTATATTTTAGATCCTTATTTACTGTTTCTTCTTACAATTTGTATTTTTTGCTATTGTTGGATGGGACCCTGTGTACACAATTTTGTTCCACCTCATGTACCACAGGTGATGCAAAATATAATAAAACCTACTTGAGCTTGAACATTCATGACATGAAAGGCCTTTAATCCATCCATCCATTATCTTTTACCTGCTTTTTCCATTTGGGGTCACGGGGGTCGCCGGTGCCCATGTCCGGCAATCACTGTGCGAGGGGCGGGGTACACCCTGGACAGGTCGCAAGTCGAAAGGCCTTTAATATTAGATGAAAATCAGAACATACTGCTTTTATTCTAATAAGGATTGGTCAGGTCCTGTGAAATGGTTCTTCTTTATTGAAACATTTTGTCTTTTATCCAAAATACTTTTTTCAGTCTGAGGAGCTGCAAGCAAACGTGTTGTTTACACAAAGCATTTCTTTTTAAGTGAAATTGCAGCTTTTCTGCTGCAGTTCTGCCATTCATTTACACGACAACAGCTGTCGTTCTCTCTGAAACCGAAGGTTTCCGAATCCTTGTCTCAGAGTGGAGATTTCAGGGGAACCCCCTGTGGAGATGTCAAGTGCTCTACACAATGATGTACACTATACAGTATTCTACAGACATGCTAATGACACGTTTGGCTCCGCAAGTGTGAAGTTGCACATACGCTTTACAGGCGGCTGCAATCAAAAGTTTTTCAGCGCTAACAAACAGTTATTGTTTTTACCCCCTTCTTTTCTGTGCACATGTTCATCAAACACAACACACACCTCATCTTAAAATATCCTCACTCAGCACATATGATATTTTAGGTCAAAATACTATAATTTTAAAGTGACAGTACTATAGTTCATAATTTCTTATCTGGCAACCCTACTGACATGGAAACGACGGTGTTTTCATGTAAACCAGTAGCCTGGTTGTAACCAGACCCTGTCCTTCACTTCGCTTCGTACTAGGGTCTGGACTTTTCCCATAGAGAAACGTTTCTTGCTGGAGGCGTGGCCTCTGCTTAGGAACAAAACCATTGGATATTTTGAACAGGGAAAGCATTCTGCTCCCTCCCCTCAGAGCCACCCCCCGTGCACTGGTGAACTTGACAACTGCTCCGCCCCCTGCTCCAGGAGTCCTGCAGCTTTTCTCTCGCTGCACAAACTCAGTGTTTATATGTTATAAAACGTTTTAATACAATAAAATCAAACCATGGATCGCTGGTCCAGCTCACCAAAAGACCAGAAAATCTGCAGGGACTCGGTCAGCAACTAAAACCCGAGTTTAATTCTCGTGACAACCTGAGGCATTTCCGTGTTCATTTTACTCAGCAGGAGGGTGGAGGAGAAGGAGGACGAGGGAGCGATTACTTAACTTTTGGGGGAAAAAAACAAAAGAAAACTCCAGATAAGGGATTAAGCATGGGAAATTAATAAATTTGTGTCACATATAAAACAGTTCTGCATCGCTTTGAATGATGCCGTGCTGGTGAACTTGACAGCTGCTCCGCCTCTTGCAGCTCTCGCTGCGCAAATTCTGTGTTTATATAAAACGTTCAATAAAATCAAACCATGGATCGCTGGTCCAGCTCACCAAAACACCAGAAAATCTGATGGGACTCGGTCAGCAACTAAAACCCGAGTTTAATTCTCGTGACAACCTGAGGCATTTCCGTGTTCATTTTACTCAGCAGGAAGGTGGAGGAGAAGGAGGACGAGGGAGCGATTACTTAACTTTTGGGGGAAAAAAAACAAAAGAAAACTCCAGATAAGGGATTAAGAAGGGGAAATTAATAAATTTGTGTCACATATAAACCAGTTCTGCATCGCTTTGAATGAGAACATGCGCTGCTCGCTGACTGAGCGCTGGCAGAGCCCTTTTATAGGACGCTGCGCGCTGGGACTGGTGGGGGCGTGGGTTAGGGTCCAAAACTCCGCCCCTTCTGTTCTCTGATTGGTCCGAACAAAAATCTACCGGAGAAATCCTAGTGGGTGGGTAAAGTCCCAGACTGTGCAGTGAAGGGAAATGAGAATTGAGCGGAGCTGTGCAGGAAGGCGAGGGCCAGGCTAGTAAACCAGCTCTTTTTTGTTTTTTTGTTTACCCCCAATAAACCTTAAAAACAACTAATGTTTCCAGAGGTTGTTCTCATGTAAACAGGGCCTTGGTCTTGCAGTATGTTTGTGTAGTGGATCAACCTGTGTACTGATGGCAGCCAAAACCATTTGTTTACATGGAAAATATACCAGATACTTGCACATTGGTTCAGAGGAAAGCACTCCAGAGATCTCTCTTTTTTTAAAGATAGAAAGAAAGGAAAGACGGAAAGTAAGACTACGAAGTATAAGAAATATACTCCAGAGCAGGGGTGTTCAGACTTTTTCAGCATGCGAGCTACTTTTGAAATGATCAAGTCAAAGTGATCTACCTACTATAAGGCCCCGTTTACACGAAAAAAACCTGTGGAAACATTAGTGATTTTTCAATGTTTATTGGGGGTAATTAGGGATGCACCGATACCAGATTTTTGAAAACCGAGTACAAGTACAAGTACTTACATTAAAGTACTTGCCGATACCAAGTACTGATACAAGTACTAATTAATATTTTAAAAATCATTCTAATTAACATAAACTGTTTATTTTCATTAGACACTTCAAACATAAATAAACAAAGTACATTACTATTGGTAATCTGTAAAGTATGTCCAAACTTGTACAAAAAAATAAAATGTTTTACATTTGAACTCTTACATAGTCAATGAAATTAAATGAAACTGGTATCGGGTCCTGTAGTATCGGAGCCCTTTTATGAGTACAAGTACGAGTAAACGCACATGGTATCGGACCGATACCCGATATCGGTATATCCCTAGGGGTAATAAACAAAAAATAAGCTGGTTTATAATGAAAAATGCTGTAGTTTTCATGTCAGACTGGTTGCCAGATAAGAAATTATGAACTATAGTACTGTGGCTTTAAAATGATAGTATTTTGACCTAAACTGTTGTGTTTGCTGAGTAAAGATGTTCTAAGATTCAATTCAATTTAGTTTATTTATATAGCGTCAATTCACAAAATAAGTAATCTCAGGGCACTGAACAGACGATTTTTTTAATGTCATGCTGCAATCTACCAGTACTACCTCAGAGATCTACCAGTAGATCACGATCTACCTAATGAGCACCCCTGCTCCAGAGAGTTATCAACACAGCTCAGAAGGTTGTGGGCTGCCCTCTTCCCTCACTGGATTCTACACAGTTCCTGCTGCATAGTAAAAGCCCACAACTTTATTTAAAGGACACGTCTCACCCTGGACATAATCTGTTTGAACTATAACCATCAGGGAAAAGGTCCATATTAATCAACAAGAACAAACTGATTAAAAAACATCCTGATTGATGCTCCAAGTAGAAAAATCCAACAAAGTTAAGTCCGGTCCTCTGGACCTGAACTGGTTGTTGATCCACTAAGAGCAGGTACTTTTTACAAGACTGTTTGCTTGCAGCTCCTCAGACTGAAGAAGTCTTTTGGATAAAATATTTATCTACCTGGATTATTGAGCTTGCACCAGGAGGACACACTTCTTTTAGGTAGCCCTCAGTTTGACACACCCATTTCCCCCAAACTGACATCCCTCTTAACTGCTTTCAAGTGCAATTTAGGCACCGGTTACTCCAAACAAAGAAAATGTCATCAAAAAGCTGCTCTATACTTTTCGGATGCAGCACAATACACACAAAAGAAGCCCATCTTGAGGAACTTAGTTTGAACTAATGCATTTATTTTTGTGGGGAGGTTAAGGTGTCTGACTTTATGCAAATTTTCCAATTCATATTGATTGTTTACTATATATACAGTATTTTTTAAGTAATTTGTTAGAATTACACATGCAATCAGCAGAGCTAAGCTAATTTTGCTACTTTCTTGTAGTTGCGACAGTGATACTCTCCTTATATAACTTTTCAAGATGTAATAGGAAAAAAATCCCATCCATCCATTTATCTTATTTACCTTCTTTCTCCTTTCGAGGCCACATGGAGCTGGTGCCTATCTCCAGAAGCCACTGTGTGAGAAGTGGGGAACACCTTGGACTGGTCACAAGTCCATCACAGGAAGTGGAGTTAGCACTTCACCCAACATGCTTGGTTTTGGTCAGGGGTAGGGAAGGGTAGCACCCATAGAAAACCTACATGTTTACAAGTAGAACATGTTAACTCCACACAGAAAGGCCTGGCGGAAGACCTTTGACCTTTATGCTGTGAGACGACAGCTTGAACAACTGTACCACTGCGCTGCTGTTGGGTTCCTTATGAAAACCTTTTTAAATGTATTTAATTGAAAACAATTATCATTAGGGGACTATACTTCTACTTCCGCTCTCGGCAAAGCAGGTCGCATCTCTTTTTGCTCCTCTCCTCCCTAAGTTTTCCTCCTCCCTGCTTGCTTTTTGTCTCGTCTGTAACTCTTCAGTGCTCACTCGAACCAATTTGAGATGGATTTAATTACGTGGGCTGTTTCCTCTATAGATAATTTTTTTCCACGAAGCGAACCGGGCCAGGAGAAGCGGCTTGCCCCTCCGACACGCACGCAGTGGGATACATTATGGACTCGTGGTCGGAGTGGAAGCCAATGTGTCTGACCGTTCTGTCTGTCGAAGACGTGGAAGATTTGTGGATTATTTGGATATTGGTGGCAGCTACTCTGTTTTTTGGCATTGGCGGAGCTGTCTGCTACTGGAAGCTGAGGAAGACTGCCGCGGCTATCAACGCGCTGGCGAGACTTCCCGATCAGCAAGATTCTCTGATCCGGGCTATGAGCTCAACGTCCCAGCTGTTGTACGAACTGAACCGCACGATGGGAGCAGCGGTGGAGAGCCGCGGACCAGCGGTGCGTTTTGGGACTCGTTTACAGCCGTCCGGCCTCAATCAGGGCACAGATGGGGGTTTGTAGATTGGAACCTCACATGATTCGGCGAGTTTGGACCTGAACAGCACCTGGACTTGGAAGGCTGCAGTCAAAAGTACACTGTGACCTGAGCTGAAAATAAACAAAGCAACTATCTAATCTGGACTCTGAGCAATCTTGGAAGAAGGCTGTCTGAAAATCTTCTCCTGGAGTCGAAAGTTTCTGAGAACTCGCTGCCCCCCCCCCTCCCCCCAGAGGTCTCTGTAGCCGTTTTCGCATTGACCGGCCCTCTATGGCCCGGGCCGCCCCGCCCCGCCTTCTAACCCGGGTTCAGCGTGTTCGCATTTTCCTTTTTTTCCCTGGGTCCGCCCTCGTTTTGGAACCATCTCCACCGTGGTTCTGTTCGGGCCGGACTCCCCCGGCCCAGTTTGACGTCATTTACTGCTCACATTTGATTCGTTGTTTGCAGCAGGGGCTGGACTCGTTCTAACAACCTCAGCGCGAGGGCTGCATTTCATTAAAAATTAACTACAGAAACCCCTAAAAAAATTGTTAGCTGAATTAGTTTTTCTGAGTTAAATTTTTGTTAATAACTGATTACAAATCAGCTTATGTATCAGCTTATGTTAGAACGTAAATAACACGAAGCGCGCACCCATTTCCGCCTTTCCGCGCGACCTGAATGTCATTAAAATATAACTAATATTGTCTAACTCTTGCGCGCAGCCAGGGTTTTAAAATATAACTAATAATCTCTAACTTCTACGTGCAGCTAGAATGTTAAGAGGGGTGATTCCTATATAGGTAAAGTGGACACCTAAAAATCCAGTCCGCCGCTGTAGCTCAAAGCGATCGCACACTGCTGTTACAATCTTTTATCTTGACCCGGTGAAGCGGGTTCGCTTCCCACCTGGTACGAAGTAATTTTACTTTTTTTTTAATTGGAGTAAATAAAAAGGAGTTGTGTTAACCAAACAAACTCCTTTTTATTTACTCCAATAAAAAAAAAGTAAAATTACTTCGTACCAGGTGGGAAGCGAACCCGCTTCACCGGGTCAAGATAAAAGATTGTAACAGCAGTGTGCGATCGCTTTGAGCTACAGCGGCGGACTGGATTTTTAGGTGTCCACTTTACCTATATAGGAATCACCCCTCTTAACATTCTAGCTGCACGTAGAAGTTAGAGATTATTAGTTATATTTTAAAACCCTGGCTGCGCGCAAGAGTTAGACAATATTAGTTATATTTTAATGACATTCAGGTCGCGCGGAAAGGCGGAAATGGGTGCGCGCTTCGTGTTATTTACGTTCTAACATAAGCTGATACATAAGCTGATTTGTAATCAGTTATTAACAAAAATTTAACTCAGAAAAACTAATATATATATTCAGCTAACAAATATTTGTTAGCGGCGTGTCCTCTCTTAAAACACTGTAAGCGCGCACACAAGAACACTCCACCCACGTCAAGTGAACACCCCACCCACTTCAAGAGAACACCCCACCCACTTCAAGGCTTGCTCTCCGGACACTGCGTAATGAACGAGGGCGGGCCAGGGCTGGCTCTGGGCCAACCAGAGACGAGCCGGACTGGGGAGGGCCGGTCAATGCGAAAACGGCTTGTGTGTGCGTTCAGATGGAGCCGAGCTGAGACATCTGCAGACTGTGCTTATCTGGAATGATTACTCACGGACTAACCCCGGAATTACACCACATGCGTTACGGCTCCGCCCCGCTCCGGTCCGACCTCCGCAGCAAATACGCACCCATTATAATCAATGAGATAAAGTACACTGGCTCCGCACGGCGGCGGTGAGCTGCGGAGAGCGGACGGCAGTCCGTCAAAATTAGAAATTTTTCTATTTCTGCCGGATGACGGAGCTGTGCCGGAGTCAACTTTTGAAGATTACGTCGCACCAACAGGAAAAGGAACGAGCACAACTTCCGTATTTACAAAATAAAATCACCACGGGCGGACTAATCCTAGCTCTATACGGATTTATTTGTACAAAAATGCTGTCAAACTATCATTTATGACTATTCTATGACTAAACTATTATATTTATGACTATGACTACACCTAATAACGCAATACAAAAATAAATAAATAAAAAAGTATTTTATTCTGAAATGTAAACATCACTTCCTGTTGCTCAAACCATGTAGCTCATTTACGAGAGAAGATCAAGGCAGCAGTCTCTCTACAGTTGTTCTCCTTCTTTCCACCGAATGAATTGTTTTGTTCTGACTTACTTATTTATCACTTGATTTATCGCGCGATCTCGCACGTGTCTTGGAGCGGCGCATCCAGGCTGACCTGAGCAGAGCGGAGGCAGTGGGCGAGGACTCACGTCAGCTGCGACCTGCGGACCGGAGCGGGGCGGAGCCGCGTGCAGTGTAATTCCGGGGTAAATCTCCTTGCTTGTCATCAAAATGCAACATGTCTTGTCTCTTCGTGCTAAAGCTGGTAGAGTTTTTTGGACTTTATCATAGAGTGTCCTAAGACAAATTGTGATAGATTCTTTTTTGAATACCATGATTACCCGAGTGTTTGTTCCTTTTTCCATATCTGATTGTTGGTGGCACGGTTTCATACTGCTGTGACTTTCCGTGCGTGCGTCCCTCTTCAGATGGTGCGTGCGCTAATTGCAGAACTTTGTACCTTGGTGCAAATTTGCCAATAAAGATATATTCTATTCTATTCTATACTTGATTTAAAATAACTGTAGTTCTATTTTAATTGTTGTAACCTTTTAAAACATGCCTCCTCCTGACAAAGTGTAATGCATTGTCATGTAGATGGTGGTGCACTGAGTTGTGCTAATGTTAAGGGGGTGTTTTGTTCAGTTTTTGTGCCGGTGTTATTGAGGGCAGCATGTTGCATCATGTTTCGGTACTTGAATCTGCCTGAAGGCAACAAGCCATCCACGTGTAACTGTTCAGGGTCTCAACTTGCCTCAGTCGTCAATCTGCAGTTTTTTTTCGGAACCCTGTTATCTTCTACTTTGAAATTTTAAGCTGGTACAGCTATCACACAAATGTTCAGTTTCACTGAGATGTTTGCTCAAAAGTTTAACATTAACAACTGCAGTGATCTCATTCTACCTGTTACAAGTAGCTCATGAGCCACTGAATGGCTGCCACAGCAAAGATATCTCAGCAAAAACAAAATTGGCCATAACTAGATTGCTTTTGCAGCTACTGTACTAAAGTAATGTGTGGTAGTAGATGAAGCTGATCTCCAACTTATAATCTGAGCACTAATTGATCAGGCAAGATTTTGGTTTAAAACGTTGCCTACATATTGGGATCTGTCTATTTCTTAACAAAATGTCTCAGAAACTACTGAACAGATTTTAATTAAGCTTTTATATGGAACATTAATGTACATATAAAATGATTAACCCAATTAATCAGGCTGACACAACCAACTGACTCGAGAAAACACAAAATAGCGATATTTCAGCATAACACAGATATTGCACTAACATTTGGTCTGGTATTAACTGGGCATTGTCCTTAGCACAAACTCAGAGTGGACCAACACCAGAAGATGACATGACATCCCAAACCATCACTGACTGTGGAATCTTGACACTGGACCTCAAGCAACATGGATTCTGTGCCTCTCCTCTCTTCTTCCAGACTCTGGGACCTTGATTTCCAATGGAAATGCAAAATGTACTTTCATCAGAGAACACAACTTTGGACCACTCAGCAGTCCCTTCTGGTGTCTCTTGTTCAAGAGTGGCTTGACACAAGGACTGATACAGCTGAAACCCATGTCTTGTATATGTCTGTGTGTGGTGGTTGAAGCACTGACTCCAGCTGCAGTCCACTTTTTGTGAATCTCCCCCACATTTTGGAATGGGTTTTGTTTCACCATCCTCTCCAGGGTGTGGTTATCCCTATTGCTTGTACACTTTTTTCTACCACATCATTTCCTTCCCTTCACCTCTCTATTAATGTGCTTGGACACAGAGCTCTGTGAACAGCCAGCCTCTTTAGCAATGACCTTTTGTGTCTTGTCCTCCTTGTGACAAGGTGTCAATGGTCGTCTTTTGGACAACTGTCAAGTCATCAGTCTTCCTCATGATTGTGCAGCCTACAGAACTAGACTGAGAGACCATTTAAAGGCCTTCACAGGCGTTTTGAGTTAATTAGCTGATTAGACTGCAGCACCAGGTGTCTTCAATATTGAAACTTTTCACAATATTCAAATTGTCTGAGATATTGAATTTGGGGGTTTCATTAGCTGTCAGTTATAATAATCAACATTAAAAGAAATAAACATTTTAAATATAAGTCTGTGTGTAATGAATAAATATTTTATACAAGTTTCAAAATTTGAATGGAATTACTGAAATAAATCAACTTTTTCATGATACAGTATTCTAATTTTATGACCAGCACCTGTATAGGCAGTATTTTTGTACATAGCTTTGACATTAACTTTTGGAGTTATCTTTGTCTGTTAACAAAATAATTCATGAACCGCTGGATGAATTTGGTAAAACTTCTAAAAAGTCATTATTGGTTGGACATCTACGACTAACTGTTGGATTCAGCAAAAAATACAATATGGTCGCCACAGTTTACAGCCCTAATCCAACACAAACATACCGTATCAGCAAATCAGTCGTTTTAAGACGATGATCATTCACACAAATAATTGAGTACGTAACCCAAAGTAGCTAAGTCATTCCTATCACATTCTCTGAGCATGTTGCAAAACTGTGTAACGTTGCACATGATGTTGTTTTCAGGTGCAATATGGCACTTTGAGATTTTTATTAATGAAAAGTGCGGTATAAATTGAATTCATTATTAGTATTATTATTATTATTATATGCAGTCTTTCAAGAAACCTGATATTGCGCTCTTTATGGAATTTTGTTGGTTTCATTGGTGTCGTATGGATGATCAACATTACCTGTATAAATGAAGGTTGAATGAACAAAACATTGTACTGTATAGCGACATTTAAAGTTTAATCATTTAAAGAATGTGGTAGATTAAAGAATGTGGGTTAGTTATTAGGCGGCATGTGTGTTTACACAGCAAGCCTTTCCCAGGTGCTCGACAATCCCTAGGATTACAGTGGAGGGAGATCTAACAGTGCTCTCTCTCACTCACTCACACACACACACACACACACACACACACACACGCACACACACAGAGAGCGAGAAAGAGAGAGCAGGAGAGAGAGAGAGCACCACAATTTCCCTACCCCCCGAAAGGAAAAAGAGGAGGGTAGACAGAAGGAGGTGGAGGGAGATAAGAGATCAGATGGAGGAAGGGAGAGGTAGTGGTGAGTGTGATCTCATCATCCCACCACCACAAAGACTTCACCCAGTGAGCTGTGAGGCTGTGATGGTGGAATATTCCCTGCAGCATCAACTTTCTGTATGAAGCAGCTGTAGTCTAACCTTGCAGGATGGTGGGACTCTCTTCCGTTGCTGTCGAGGGTAAGTTTAGTAAAAGCTGTCATTTCAGAGGTATCTACAGCCAATGTAGGTGTCAGGTTGTTAGGGGTGATATGGTAAAGCATGGTTATGCAGATATGTTCCTGTTTTTGATTTTATACATCTACCTTATAATGTTTTGCTAGTTTTTGATACTTTGTTAAAAAAAATATATAAAAAAAATCTGTATTTCTCTCTTGTGTTTTTTCTATTGTTTATTGTTTAAGGAGATTCTACCATTGCTGTTCATCATTCTTTAGTTTGTAGCAGGCCACTCTTGTAAATGAGTCCACTAGGCTCAATGAGATTTACCTGACTAAATAAAGGTTGAATGAATGGTTTGTAAAGTTGTCTGTTTTACTAGTACTCTGGAAATCAGGTGATGATGCCTTCAACCAAGAGAGAGGATGTTGTTGATTTGTCGAGAATGCAACCATTTGGCAGCAAAACTCATTGTGGCGAAACATTTGGCATTTTAATCCACCAAAGACTTTTTGTGGGTTGACATGTGTCATTTTGGATTGAATGCAGGCGAGGATGTTGTGAAACAAACAGTTAAATGAGTGACTTTTGACACACTGAAATTGTTTTTGTGTGTGTGTGTGGGGGTGTGTGTGTGTGTGTGCAGAGCAGAGACTGTAAACTCAGCATGGAGGGGAAGGAAGTATTTTGGTGTAAGAAGGGAGTAGTAAAAGAAAACACCTACGTGTGCCCAACTGAGCTCACATTATTACTGAGATGAGAGTCTGTTGGACATGTTAGCACAGGTGCTCATCTCGCTAACATTACTCACCCCCATCCCCGACTGAGTTAGAACAAAAAGGCTCCAATGGAAGCTCCTTATAAAGTCTGCAGTGTTAAACAAACTTCTCTCTGCTTTGCAACAACACACACACACACACACACACACAAATGGACTTTGCGGAGTCTTGCACTGGAATGTGGCTGTTCAACAGTGATTGTCAGACAAGTGTGAAAGGGTCAATGTTTGAGTGTGTTCAAAGCCGTGGATGGATTTAAACTTCCTTGCATTGTCTTTGTCACGTGCATGCATGTCTTCGTTCATCTGTTAGAAAAATATTTCATGAACCATTGGATGGATTTTAACAAAACCGTCTGAAAATATTCAATCTTCATTCAACAACTGACTACTATTTAGAGTCAGTCCAATTAAAAGATGGCCTCCTCAGCTTAGCAGCTTTACAGATCAAAAGAATTACTTTAAATATTTTAATTTGACCAATTTTAGAGGTGGTATTAGCTGATATCTATACTCTCAAGTCATATATATACTGGGGAAAAGGTTGGCAAAAAAAAAATCTAAATTTTAAATGCATTAAATATCGTATTTAGTCCTGTCCGTTAGCATAACATTTCCTATAAACCATTTCACCAATTTCAACAAAACGTCCCAAAACTAATCATTGGCTCTACTGTTTACTGTTTGGAGTCAACCCAGTTTAGCTAACAAAATGTACAAATGGAGCTAAAATTTAGTTTGGTAGTAGCTAAGAGTCACTCATAACACAAATCTAAAGCGCAACACATTCAACAACAACTTTACTACAAACTGCATTACTGACATCATTCTGGTTTGTTAGCCTAATACCTTGTGAGTCACTGGATGGATTTTAATGAAATGTATAAAAAATCTGTAGGTTGTTTATCTAAAACTAACATTTGGAGGCACCCACAATTTAAGATGGTTGTTGCAACTGCCGTAATAGACAACACAAATATTGGCTCTAAGAAAGAAAATATTTGAGAGTGCACATTGCATTTCTTTAAATAAATATTGACCTAAATGGCTCCAACTCTAACATGTATTCACTCTTAAAAATCAGACGATGATCTGTTCAGAGGATTTCATAAAATTTGTTGCTCAAACATGAAATTCTAAATAGATCAGTACCAATGAGAAAATGTTTACCAAACCAATAATATCAACCCTTATCGTCAAAAAAAGGCGTTCAACGTGATTTATTTAATAAACTGGATTTGGAATTAGTTGTTGGCACAACAGAGTTGAAAGAGGAGCTGTTGTGCATGCAGCTCGACGGGGTTTCCCAGGCAGCAGGGTCCTGCTGATACAGATTTAAACTATGCATTGAATTTATAAATGTAAATTCAATGTACAGTATTGTTTAAATCTGTATCTGTTGATCAAAACCGACAAGAATTACAACTCAGTGCCACAATCAAAAATAAAACTAAAAAATGGGGACTGTGTAGATTTCCCATAATGCTTAGCAGTATTTTAGACTAGTGTTCCGGGCTGCACCATGTGTCAGAAGGACGTCTGTGGTAGATACCGGCACCTGTATGCCATTACTTTATGGATTACTGTAGTGAGGCTCAGAGTGTCTTCTCTGGGTTTACCTCACACGATGTTAAGACAGAAATCACAGAGTTTCATGCAACACTCGTGCTCTCCATTCAAGAACTTAATTATTACAGCCTCCTATATCTAAAAGTTGATTTGGGTCGGAAAAGTATCGGTATTGGTCGATATCCAGATTTAGGTATCGGATCGGATGTAAGAAATGTGGGTCGGTGCATCCCTACCAACAACATATATTTAATTGGTACAACGATGAAATTATACTTGAGAGAATTAAACCAACAACGTATATTTAATTGGTACAACAATGAAATTATACTTGAGAGAATCAAACCAACAACGTATATTTAATTGGTACAATGATGAAATTATACTTGGCAAAATCAGATGGCAAACCATTGATAAAACAAGAAATTCTTACTGCATAACGTTGCAATGTTTTTTTGAATCAGCTCAATTGTTCTTTTTTAACAGTGTTGTCTTAAGATCTTATTTTATGATTGGCATGGAAAGTGGATGGAGACATATTCCTTTGAGCATGGCAAGACCTTTATTATTAGATTTTCAATGTTTAAGCATAAAAAAGGCAAAGGCAGTCAAGATAACAACTCTCACATTAATCAAATAAGATTTAACCTGTTTTATCTCATACTATAATAATTTAGACATTTGTGTGATTTACTTTTTTATGCTAAGTTCAAGAGTTTTTTTCTTATTATTTTCCAATACATCAAAACAAAACATTAACAATACAGTTTGCAGTGTAGATATAGATCATTTTAAAACTTATGGAAACCTGCATATGTTAAAGAGGTTATGATTAAGGGTGGTCTTATCCACTCCACATGCTAAAATACTGAAGTACTTCCTCTTTGCACACTTCGGCACAAGTATAATGCTCAAATAAGCTTTTGAAAGTGCAGGTCCAAATGAAATATGGAAATAAGTTTATGAGCCGGGCATTGGGTTTCATGCCAACTCCTTCAGAGTCCTGATTTAATTCCTCTGATATGTTTGATTTAGTGCTGACTGGTGTAAATTTCAATTTCTCTGCAGTGAATGAGTCATGCTGTGGAAAAGGTTTTGTCTTTCACTCTGCAAGGGGAAGTCCAGTCAGTGCTACCCTGAAGCAGAATCTAAACAGCTGGAGCAGCTGGCAGGGGGACAATATTTTACCAGGCCAAGGCGGCCCACTCCAGTGAGCTTCCTACCCCCCCATGAACACTTCCCTCATTTCCTCTGGGTGAATGGAATCCTAATGAGGAGACATTCCAAGTTCCTGCATAAAATAATTCCTGATACTGGATTGTGGGCATGTCAGCATGCTATCATTAACAATACAATGGTAGGAAACCGTTCTAGTGTAGAAAGCAGCGGGTTTAAATAGACACTAACGGGCTGTAGTTGTTTTTGTTTGACTGTTGTCATGGCAGGCCATTTTTAAGCCTGTGGGAAGACCCACCTGAAGAAAGCATGTTGGATTTTAAGACATTTTATTGAAAGGTTATAAACATCTAATATCTTAACTGTTGAAGATAGTTTATTTGAATGAGGTAAGCAGAAGTCCATTGTGTATGGCTGCCATCTTAAACAACCCCAATCTCAAAAACGTCACAGCTGTTTTTGGAAGTACTTTTATTACAAACATTGCCAGTAACTTCCAGCTATGCAATTATTCCTGCAGAAATATTGTGATTTTCCTGTTGAAGTCACGTTGAATGTTCAACAGCTAGCTGCTGTTGGTAAATAACTAGGGGTGGAAGGTAACATCCATCCATCCATTATCATTACCCGCTTCTTCCTTTTCAGGTCGCAGGGGTCACTGGTGCCCATGTCCAGCAGTCACTGTGCAAGAGGCGGGGGACACCCTGGACAGGTCTCCAGTCCATCACAGGGACATGGAGACAAGCGAGACAAACAATCATTTTCTCTCTCACTCACACCTAGAGACAATTTAGCCTAACATACACCATTTTTTATGGATTGCAATGCAAACAGAAGATCCTAATAAATTTTTCAAAAACAAATTATAACATTTAAAGGGGACCACACATACAAAATTCACTTTTAATGTTTTTTTTACTGAACTTTGGGTATGTACTTCATAAAAAAACAGTCCTAGTGCTAAAAAAATGCACCCAGTGGTTTATTTACTCTAAGTATATTTATTTATCTTTGATAGAAACACTCCGATTGCACTTCCTGCGGTTTGTGACGTCACAAACCGTAGCCACAACCCACACCAAACCTGAGTCCAGCCCCTCAACTAGCAACCCCTGGTGCGGCTCAACCCACTTCAGTATAAAAAACGTCACCGTTGCCGAGCAGTTTTGGAGCTGACCTGGCGGTCATTTATTTATTTATTCATTTATTTAGCCCCCGGGGGGGCTATGGGCTCAGCCCTGCTCCAGCCAGCAGCACATCTTGAGTAAAACCAGAATGTTTTATTACCTTGTTTGAATGAACTCTGTCTCGTTGAAACTGTGCACACACACTCTCGCGGTTTGGACTTGTTTCTTATATGATGAAGGACTGCTTTTGCACAACTGTCAGTTTGGTTGAGCGGTTACGACACTTGAACGCCACGCAGGAGAGCGGAGTTCGCATCCTGTCAACGGCATCTTTTTTTCCCCCCTTTTTTTTAAAGCCTTTTGTTTCGGTGAAATCGGGGTGAGACTAGATATATACATCGACATAATAATACTTTATAATTGTTATTTTTACGTTTTAGTTCAATTTTTTGTGTAATAGCGATCGCTCCCAACGCGCAGCCGGCAGAAAACTGTGCACACACAACACTCTCTCGCGGGGCGACAGTCTGTACCATCAAGCACCACTGATCGATATATTTTCAGATTAGCAACTTATTTATTTTAATAATACCTTTCACTTCATCAAAATCTAATCAAAACTCCAGCGTTCTAAAAGTAGGTGGTTGTATGTATTTCTTATACGATGAAGGACTGCTGTTGTTCAACTGAACCTGTAGGTCAGTGAGTTAATACACTGGTGTCGCACCCAAATGACCGGGGTTCGCGTCCCGGCCACGGCATCTTTTTTTTTTTTCTTTCGGAGAGATCGGGCTGCAGTTAGCTGCTGGCTTTTGAGGACAGTGTGGGTCCGGTCCGGTCAGAGGTTAGGTTGCCTCATACGGATAAATTAACTGGAAACACTCTGTGAAGTTTGCGTTTGTCTGGATTGGATGTGCAACCGTGGACCAAAGCGCCGCATGCAACTAGCAGGAGCTACGCGGGCTGTTTGTTACCGAAGGAGGAGGAAGAGCTCGGATTCGGGAGGGCATGATAATAGGAGCAGCTAATGGCGGCGCACACAAACAGCTTTCAGTAAGTTATCTTTTAAGCTAGCACTAACAGTAAGTAAAACGAGTAATAAAAAAAGGCTAATTTTAAAACAACAACAGATTTGAGATACTGGCAGTTACAGAGGGCGGAGACAGAGTTTTGACGGGCGTGGACTTCAGAGCTCATTATCATAAACAGCTCGTTTAGAACGGAAGTTAGAAATGGCAGAATTAAAAAGGGTATAATTTATTATCTAAGAATTATTTTTTGTATTAAATTGAATGAACGGGGTCTGGATAGCACACAAAACATACCATAAAAATTTAAAAAACCAATATGTGGTCCCCTTTAACTGAGCAGCCACTGCAGATAGTTGCTGTGCAGTGTCGTTTGTCCCAGTTATCAATGCTTTTTGTAGTAGAAACATGTTGCAACAAAGCTGTGTGTTAACACACCTTTTTCATCTTTTATATGCAGAATCTGGAAAATGTCTGAAAATATGATGACGGTTTCCTAATAGGACTATATTTAATAATGTACTGTATTATGTATTTATTTACCGTATGTGTTTCACACATGCATTTACTTTGTAGTAATGACTTTGAAACGTTTGATTTTGTGATATAAACAGTGCTAATCCAATCAGGTTTTCTATGACATTTTCAATAGCATCTATGCTAATTGCTAATTGACAGCTAGTTTTTTTTTTTTTACATATGATACACTAGACTAGTAGACATGAAAAAAAAGTTTACCGGTATATATGTAAAATAAGCTATAGCCATTCAAGTTTCAAGATAAACAAAATGCATCAATAAACATTTTATAATCGCATTGCAGGCCTCTGAATTATAATCATATCAAATTGCAAGGTGTCTAAAGCTTTTTACCATTTTAAATAACAATTTAAAAATGGTGCATTTTGAAATGTCATGAGTGTTTAGAAATGATCTTCATGAAATCCTGATGCATGCTCAATAGTCCAGGTAGAAAAATCTAAAAAAAAGTTATGTCTGGTCCTCTGGACATTAAAA
>JBBPBX010008171.1:32802-63230 GCA_038048925.1 Garcialebias charrua | reverse complement strand
TTTCTACGCTCGCGCTCATCCCCATTACGCGCGCGGGGCTGATTTGCGCTCGCACGAGAGTAATTTTCTCCCTCGAGGCATGTATTTGCTCTCGCGAGATCTGTCTTTATTCTGACGCCATACAGCCCCTCCTTCCTGCCTGCAGGAGGGCGTAGCCGCGGAGACTTTCAGCACAAGTAAACACGGCAGATATGAAGAGAGCCGTTAGCTGCTGAGGGGAAAAAACAATGTTCTTTCTGAGCTAGTTTGGATTTAAATTGTCAGATGAGGGCAGAAAAAATATTTTTGTAGACGATGCTGAAAATAATCCCGACGAAAGGTCGGAACTACGAATCTTTTTCACCATTTAAACAGCGGAGTGGAGCATGAACCGTGAAACGGCAGAACCGAGTGTTTTTACAGCCTGCTGCTTCCTTAAAACAAACCACGGGTCTGAGCTCATTTAGCCGTGCGTGCACCGCAGAGTTTTATGAGAGGAGCAGAGAGAGGTGGAGACATCAATAAATCAGCAGTTTATCATATCGCTAAAGATACTGTCCTTAGCGGCTAACAAGATGGCTAACGCTTTAGCCGTCTTCTTCCACAGCTGAGACTGACCGTGTCTTTAGCAATGTAAGGGGTTAAATGGAGGTCAATATTAATACTGACCTATTTTACCTTAATTAATTTACTTATTCAGAGTGAATAGTAAATATTCACGGATTCTGTTCTTTTTCAGTTTACCCAATATTTCTGTGATCTTTATGATGGATAAATAAACAGAGCCATTAAGTGACAATGGACATTAACTTAGTTTGGTATGCCAGGCGACACTACCATTTATTTAAAATAAATCAACTAAATTAACACCATTACACTTGATTGACATGATTTCACTTTCTTTCAATTCAAATATGTCAGCACACTTAAATTTAACACAACAGACATAAATATTAGATGTTAAGCATATTTAGTCTGTGGGCTCTTTAACTTAAAAAATATAGTTTCCAGCTTAGGTTGAGAGGGAAAAGAAATAGGAGGAAAGATTTAAGAAGGAAATTATCCTGAGCATGAGACCAGAGTGACACTTCTCCTCCGACTTCTGCTAAAATCCAAGTACGTTTTGTAAACAGCTCTTTTACCTTTCGACGACAGCCCGGTAAGAGGTGACACCAGCCTTCAGATGCACAGAGTCCTTAGTCCCAGCACGTCCAAAACTGGTTTTAGTTTACGTTTCAACGTCTCCTGGTTTTTGCGTTGGTCATCAGAGAATATGTCAGCTTCAGGCCTCTGACTTCAAGATAAACTTATTCCAAGAAGGAATAGACAAAGTTCTTGATCTTACGCTTGTTCGAAGTAGACTCATAACAGCCTGTTATCAGTCCTTAGCTGAAGACGCCGGTCGTTAGCTCTTGACCACACGTGTCCAGCTCTTGGGAAAGTTCACATCTCTTGGAAGTTTCCAGCAACTCTCTGAAGCCTTTAGCAAAAGCTTAGAACTAGTACTTAAGGAAGGACCAGTCGAGGAGTTCATTTGTCTTATCATACCCAAGGTTAAAGCCAGCAGCAGAGAGAAATGTTTAGGAAAAAAGACAGATAACGCTGGAGCCCTGCTCATGAGACTGTCTCTGAGTTTCTAAACAAAACCGTCCGGTCTCTGTGACCCGAAGGCTTCACCTTTAAACACAGCAGTGAAGACAGTTTAACTCTTGGAGAATGACACAGCTTAAAAGCACACATCATGAAAATGACAAAAGTTATTCTTTTGATCACATTAGGATAAAATCAAAGATAGAAATAGTCTCTTTTGGTGACTATATTTATCAGATTATAGCTAAATGAATGATTTTGTAGTAAATGTCTTGCTTTACTGAGAGGTCAGTAAAGGTCATCACTGGACAGTTCAAAAACCTTAATTTGACCCTGGGTAGGTCCATTACATCTCCCCCCTTTTGGAAGCCATCGCCAGTCCTTGGGGATGGGGTCCAACACGAAAGGAAACCTTGAACTGTCTTTGATCTTGAAGTAATCCAGCAAGTGGAAAAAAAAAATCAAAAATTATAATCCCATAAAGTTTTTGGAAATTCCATACTGTTCGTAGGTAATCCCATTGCGGTAAGCTTTTAATCCCTCGGAAAACTGAGTCTGTTAACTCTTGGAAAACAAAGTCTGTGATCCTTTGGAAAACAAAGTCTTATAATCCACAGCGGTAATTCCACAGCAGTAAATCCCCAACGATTAGTTTTGTTGAATGATCAGCAACAATTGTTTTCATAATCAGCATGTAGAGGGGATCCCTCGATTGACGCAGAGGAGGCGGCCCTTGGACGAAGGTTGAAGACCAAGCGTTGGAGCTGCAGGTCCCCACATCGAAGGTTGTTGGCTGGTTGGTTTCCAGTCAGTGCCACTCTGGTTCTATGTGTCATGCAATTATGTGGTTTTTTAAGGTGGGCTTATGATTGGGATTTTACATTAAGCCTTACCTATATGCACCTGGTATGTAAGCTATCATGGTTTAGATCAGCTACACTTACCAATTAAGGGGTGGATCAATTCTGTAAAATTAGATATAGGGATTTGTACCTATAAAATTTTGGAGGGCTTCTGTAACGAAGGCCTCTAATTCCAAACTATTCCTCCATTCATTACTTAGTTTAGGTTAAACTAAAATAAAAATGAAATATAGTTTGATCTAAATGTCTGTTGTCTTTTAGACGAACGACGTAGGATTTGGTATTCCTAATAAATTTTGAAGTCTATGGCGAGACTCATCAAAATAAATAGACAATCTAGAATAGAAACGATCGAATCGGTTCAATTTAGAAATTATGAGACCAGTGTAGTTTATTGTACCTTAAGTAGCTTTAAACTACATTGACTCTTCGACGATTGAGATTTAACAAAACGAACTGCATGTTGGCATAGTTAAATCCATATCATTCATTAACCCATGTTAATACAAAACCTTTTTGGCTGGGAGTGTTCAGAACCAAAACAATATCTCAACTAATGACAACAGTAATGACTAAACAACAAGGAAACAAACGTTTCACTGCTTCGACACACTCCTGTCGTCAGATTCCAAAGTGCAACACACAAGAAAAACAGGTCTCAACTTTATGACCGAGGTCAAATTAAATCTCGTGGATTTAAACGGTTGTTAAGGTTAGTTTTTGTTGTGGGTTTTAGGCTTAGCGTTTCTAAGTTCAAATTGGACAATGCGACTTATAGGGTGGGAAAGTACGGTAGTTTAAACCTGATTAGTTTATTTACTAACTTGTGTTTGGACGACCTTATTATCCCATGAAGTCGGTGTGTTTGTGAGATCTTTGTCTTTTGTGGAGTCATTGAACGCCTTGTAAGGTTTGATCTGATTTCGATGTACCCATTTAGCAATTGGCTCTTTGCGGCCTTTGCTGATTTTGATCTCGTAGACGACTGAGGACACTTTGTCTGTTATCAGATGAGGTCCAGTCCACCTGGGCA
Organism: Garcialebias charrua; assembly: GCA_038048925.1. Taxonomy (NCBI): domain Eukaryota; kingdom Metazoa; phylum Chordata; class Actinopteri; order Cyprinodontiformes; family Rivulidae; genus Garcialebias; species Garcialebias charrua. Next base: position 59,765 of record JBBPBX010008171.1, on the reverse strand, counting down.
TTAGTTTGCGGGCGAGAGTTCCGGTCCCGGACTCTCCTTTCCCGGTTGCTGGGGCGAACGTATAGTACCAGACTCTGTCTCCCACTTGGAGTTCATTGTGAGAGGCCTTCTGGTCGTAGTACGCCTTGCGTCCTTCAGCGGATTTTTCCAGGTTTTTCTGGGCGAAAGCAAAAGTGTTTCTGAGGTGTACATTCAAATCTTTCATGTATTGTTGTGTAGTGTAGGCTGTCGCCATGGCGGCGTCGCCTGGTTGGTACAACAGGTGTAGAGGGAGAGTCATTTGTCGACCGGTCATCATCTCGAAGGGAGAGATGCCAGTTGATGTGTGTGGAGTGGCTCTTATGGCCATGAGGACCAGAGGGAGTTTCACGTCCCAGTCCTTGTGGTTTGCAGCCACGTATTTCTTCAAAATACTCACCACAGTTCTGTTTGCTCTCTCTACTTGGCCTGAAGCCTGTGGGTGGTAGCCGACATGAAAGTTGGCCTTGACGCCTAGCGTCTTCCACAGTTCTTTCATCACTTCACCTGTGAAGTGTGTACCTTGGTCTGAGTTCACCCTAAGGGGAAGTCCAAACCTTGAGAATATATGATTCATTAACAACATAGCAGTTGTTTGTGCTGTGTCGTTAGGAGCTGGTAGGCATTCTACCCATTTGGTAAATGCACAGGTTACCGTGAGAAAATATTTATTTCCTCTAGAGCTCTTAGTGAGTGGTCCAACCCAGTCGATCTGGAGGTCAGACCATGGGAATGCAATGCCTCTGCTTTGCAGTGGTGCTCTGTGAAGTGGTCTGGTTGGCTGAAACTGGCCACACACCACGCACCCTTCAATGTAGTCCTTGACATCCTTTTTCATTCCAGGCCAATAGGCAATTTGTTTTAATGCCGTCAGCGTGGCTTTATCTCCTTTGTGTCCTGCGGACGGGAGATCATGGGCATGGACTAACATCACCCCCCTTTGGTCATGGGGAACCACGAACACAGGTGAGGACGTTGGTCCATGAGCGAAAGTTAAGATGCCCTTGATTAGTTTTAGCTGTTTGCGCAGCTGATAGAGGACCTTAAGGTCTGGATCGGAATCCAGGTCGTCTTTAGACGGACTATTTTTGTTCGGATCAGTCAGGTACAGTATCATGGAGTTGATAGCAGGATCCGACTTTTGTAGTTGGATGATGTCTGGGTCAGTCAGTGCGGGTCGTACAGAGACTGCGTTGTCAGCAGGTCTGGTTGCGGCCTGTGCACGTGTGACTGCCATAACTCTGACTGAAGGTTGTGTTGGCAGAGTCTCGATTAACCAGGAGGGGTCGAAGGACCATAGAGGACCTTCGTCGGCTCCTTCTTTGGCTAAGGAGTCTGCAATGTCATTGTAGTGCTTGTCATCGCCTGGGACTCTAGAATGCCCTGGAACTTTCTTCCAGTAGATCTGTAAGTCGTGTGATGTCACCAAGTGATCACACGCTATGAAAAGCTCTTTGTGTTTGACCACTTTTCTGTCGCTTGTTAGGAAACCGTTCAGTTTCCACACAGCGAGGTGACAAGCGAAACTCAAACGAGCATAGTTAGAGTCAGTGCAGATGACTAGCGTCTTGATGGAGCGTTCTACTACCATCTGGAGAGCTATTAGGATTCCTGCAATCTCAGCGTACTGAGAAGTCTGAGATCCTAATTTGTAGCTGAAAGTTATCTGCTCTTGGTCTTGGAGGAGGACCCCTCCAACACCTGCTCTGCAGATCTTGTCGCGGAGGAATGAAGATCCATCCACGTACAATGTTGTCATATCTTTGCAGATATTGTCATCAAAGAAGTGGTGATTCGGGTCTTCAGTTACTGGGGGTTTAACCTCAACCGGCGGCTGGGTGGCTGGTACATCTTGTGTACACTTCTGGCAGATTGCCAAGTCCGTCCCCAGATGAGACTTCTTGTTTTGACCATAACGTATGTCTAGGTTAAAACTTTGAAGCGCCATGAGCCACGTTGCAACACGTGAGTTTGTCACCACACCATCTCTGATGCGTTCACTGTTAAGAAAAGTCACTGGCTGGTGTTGTGTTTCCACAATGATTTTCTGTCCACCAATGTAGCTGGAGAAATGTTTAACTGCCCACACTGTGGTCAGTAGAGCTTTCTCACAGTCTGAGAATCTCAACTCGGGGCCTGCCATCGTTTTGCTGGCGTAGGCTACTACACGTTTGTCTCTGTCGTGTATCTGGTACAGACCTGCACTTATGCAATGAGCTGAGAAGCCCACTTCCAAGTAAAACTCTTTGTTGTAGTCTGGGTAGACTAAACAAGGGGCTGACTTGATCCTGTTTATAAGAGCGTCCATTGCCTGTTGCTGTTTATCAGTCCAGACGAATGGAACGTCTTTCTTTAGGAGTTCAGTCAGTGGCTTTGCAAGGTCTGCATAGTTCTCTATGAACTGGTTCGAGTAGTTACACACGCCAAGAAAACTTTGTAGTTCTTTGAGATTGGTGGGGACTTTGAGATTGTCAAGGCCTTGGGTGCGAGTCAGCTGTGGTTGTACTCCGTCTGGACCTACAAGCAGGCCAACGTAGTCCACCTTGGTTCTGCACCATTGGCATTTTGACAGTGATATCTTAGCACCAGCAGTTGTCAGCTGATTCAGAACGTGGTCGATCTCAGCCAAATGTGAGTCCAGTGTTGGCTGCCTCAAAAGGACATCGTCCACGTAGATCAGTGTTCCACGCTCGTGGGCGTCTGGACATGCTTTGTTCAAGAAGATGTTGAACTCTGCAGGTGAGTTAGCGTAGCCAAAGGGACACCTGTTAAAGGTGTATTGACGGCCACCAAAAGTGAAAGCTAGTTTGTACTGGTCCTCGGCGCGCACAGGGATGGTCCAAAAACCAGAGGCGACGTCGAGGGTCGAGAAGTACTTACCATTGATGACCTTGGGCAGTTCCTGTTGGAGTTGCGTCATAGGCCATCTGGATAAGGGAACTTGTTTGTTTAGCTTTCGGTAGTCTATAGTGAGTCTCCACTTACCATTTGGTTTTAACACCGGCCATAAAGGCGCAGAGTAAGTGCTGTTACAGTATCGGATGATACCTTTTTCTAACAGGTCATTAATGATTTCTCTGATAGGTTGATGTGCTGCCAGAGGAATCTTGTACTGTCTGACAAATGCAGGGGGAGCATTAGGCGGGGTTGGGATGCTCACTGTGTGGAGCGTGGTCAACCCACAATCCATCGAGTCAGCTGAGAATGATTTCTCATACTTTAAAAGAACTTTGCGAAGTCTGTCCCTTTCTTCATCAGTTTTCAGGGCGTCGGCTTGGGCGACCACCTGGTCAATCTGTGAAGCAATTGAGAGGGGTTCTTGTTCTTTGGGGAGCTCCATTGAGTCCCTTTCAGTGTCGTGAAACCTGTTTACGGGTAGTGCACTGTAAGTTTGGGGGCATAGACTGTCTCCTTTGTTGAAACCGAACCTGCGGACAGTGTCCTGGTCGGCCTCAGTGGGGGAGAAAAGAGCTATGGCCTGTGTTGGTTTCGTGAACAAGACTTGCCCCGTGTGTTGATTAGGGATCAAGTTTTCTGGGAGTCCTCCCAGAAATGGAATGCTTAGCTCAAAATCATGAAAATCAGTAGAGATCAACCATCCTAGCTGTGTGTTTTTTGGGATCAGTACCTCTTCTGTGCTTGTGTTGCACACAGCAACAGTCGTGGTTCTGCAGTCGAGGGTCACTTGGCATGTGGCCTCCATGGACAGTCCTAAGTTGAAAAACATAGGAGATGGTTGAAAGTATGCCTGTTTTGTGCTAATAGCTTGTCCTTTCATGATGTGACACATCACTGGCTTGTTCATAACCTGTGGTGGTACCGCAGTGTTATGGCTGTTAGCAATCTGACAGACCTCTGGAATGGTCTGTCCAGCTTTAAGGTTCTCTGTGGTCAGCACAGGAGAGTCCTTCGTGGCTGTATCCAGTGACCACAGTACATTGTTGTTGATGTCCACTCGGACACCTAATCTTACCAAAATGTCGGAGCCTATGTAGGTTGCATGTGGTAAGTTCGGGACCACGAGGAACGGGTGATCCAGTTCTCGTTGGTTCCAGATTAGTTTAAGGTCAATGATCCCTTTAGCGGTCATTACCTGTTTATCGTTGGGGTCTAGCGAAAAGCGGAAAGCCTTTCTGTTCATTCCTAGACCCAACTGTTTCTTAACCAAGGTTCCAAAGAAAGCTTGGCTGATCGCTGATTTCTCCGTCCAAGGGGACAGAACAGCATCATCGGTGTGGGATCCTTGAATCTCAACACCATTGACTACCTGTGGTAGGTAGTGTCCGGTGAGTGCCAACTGTTTCAGCTCGCAGAGGGGGCTCTCTTGTTGGGCCTCTACTGCCTCACCTGTAGTTGAAGGTTCACCCACAGGGATTGTGCTCTCGTCTGAGCATTCCCTTTTGCCTTCCGCTGTACCTGCCGTTAGACGGTCAGTGTTACTCTGTGTAGGCATATCGATCGGCAGTGGTTGACTCACTCTGGTCCACATTGACTGATCGCCATAATCTATAACCGCGTCGAAGCGGTTTATAAAGTCCTGGCCAACCAAAAATGGGCATGAGTCAACGGTGGACACGTATACCGGGTGGTATAGTGTCGTTACACCAATCTGCATGTGAACCATTGCTATAGCTGTTAGGGTTGTACTCGTCTCCGAGAGACCCTGCAAAACTATAGCACATTCTCTGAGGGGTATTTCCCTGTCAACACCGTTAGCGGCCAGCCGTAGCTCTTCTAACAGTGTGGGTGACATAACGGATATGTCTGCCCCACCATCCAAGAGGGCCTCTTTTCTGAGGACCCCTTCCAACGTGATGGACAGGTAAGCCTTCTTAGCGGGCCCCTTTCTGATAATGTCACACAGGAACTTACCAGGTTTTCTCTGACGTTTATCACGCCTACCCCGGACTGTGTGACCTTCATTTATCAGTACTGTTAGTGCAGACACACATGGGTCTGACTGTTCAGTTCGTGGCGAGCCACTTTCAGCGGTGAGTGAGCTTTCCCCCCCTTGCTCTGACGAGGGTTGCTCAGACTCCGTAACAATGAAGTCATGGTTACAGTCAATGTTTTGTTGACTGTCACATTCTGGACTGTCAATGATTTGACTGTCATTACCCTGATTGTCAGCAACCTGACCATCAGTATCTTTGTGACTGCCAGCAACTGTGGCATTGTTGTTATTTGTGTGCTCTGAGCATCTGTCAACGACAGTGCTGCACAATACTCCAGGCTTGTTATCCTTGCCTGTATCATCCAAATCTTTTAAAAACCGACGTAATTTCTCCATGTCCTCTGGGGACAGAGAATTACGGCCTTTCCTCTGGGACTTTTGCGACTTTTTTCCTGTCTCGGACTGTTCTGTTCGAGGGGTAGGAGGAGCAGGTCCACGGCTCGGGGGTCCCTTCCGGGACCACCCTGGTTTCGGGGGTCCCCTCTGGGACCGCCCTTGGTTCGGGGGTTCCTGCTGGGACCACCCTTGGTTATATGGGTTACCCCTGTACCCATAATCTGTACTCCTTGGACGCGCACCCCCCTTTTGATCCTTTTGTTCACCCTCCGTGTTTTGCCTGAGCCACCCTGGCTTCTTTCTCCAGCGGGTACCCCCACTTTGTGGTTTGTCGGGTTGAAAGGTCTGATTCTTTTCGCCTGTCGGTGGATAGGGAGCTGGTGCTCGCGTCCCTTCCAGTTCCAGCGATTGGGGTTCGACTCTCGCACTCGTGAACACCTCTACGGGTGTTCTGCATTCCATGCGGGCCTCGAAAACATTTACGGCGCATTGTTTCATTTCCTTGATGGTTTTGTCTCTGAAATTAGCCATCACTTGTACTGACTCTTTTATATCAGGGTGGAGGTTTTTACCGAAAAGGTATTTAAAACCTACTTCGTCCTCCATGCCCGGTTCATTGCGATTACCAAAGAAAGCCTGGAACATTCTCTGGTAATATGCCTGTGGATGCTCTTTCTTACCTTGCACGACCTTCTCGGCATCAGGGTAGCCACCAGGCCCCATGTTTGGAGTGAACTCTCGTATAAGAGTATCACGCAACAGTTTGTAATCTGTTTTCATGGCGTCTGGTTGGCGATCAATGAAGGCATATACAGGCCAGTCTGCGGTGAGCCTGATCAGTGCAATTTTATCCTCAGCAGTAGCATTTGGAAAATTACCCAGTTGGAAGTCAAGAGAGTCTAGGTAGGTCTTTGTATGGATTGAACCCAACGGCCCTGGCTCAAAGCGTTTAATGTATCTAGAAAGCTTCTGGAGTTCAGGTATTGGAATAGAAAGGTTAGCACCATTGCTATTCCCATTTACCTGTGATCCATGTGCAGGTGTTGTTGTTGAGGACGCAAGTCCCTGCTCCGACTGGCGGGTCTTAACAGGTACGGTGAGCAATTCTGCATTACCGCGTGGAGGTGGTGGGGGTGTGAAGCCTTGAGACTGCTTTGCCACAACATCCACCCATCTTTCCCTTTCTTTAAAAAGGTTTTCTTTAGTTAAGGTCAGTTCCACCTTACTTTCAGTCACTTCTCTGCGTAAACAATCAACTTCAGTTTGTAGCGCTGTGCACTGTTCACTGAGTTTTTTATTTTCCTCGAATTGAGTGCTCTCTTTTAGTTGTTCTTTTAATCTATCATACTCAATTTTCAACCTTGTGCACAGGTTGTGGGTTTCTTCTCTTTTTTCCTTGTTCTCTTGTAATTCTCTAGACAGCGATCGTATTTCTTGCTGTAATTTTTCATTCTCCCTGATAGACTCGTCATATTTTTGTCCTCTGGAAAGAATGTTTTCTTCATATGACTGTGATTGCGACTGTATTTCATTTTTTAAACGTTCAGTCTCTGTATTTGTCGTTTTCTGGTATGACACAAAATCTGAAGTGGTACCTTCGTGTTTAGTTTTCTCATCAACCAGTTTCTCCTCAAGGTCCACACACCTCTCCACTTCATGGTCCAGTCTGGCCTTCAACAGAAGGGCCAATTTGGCTAGACGGTCGGCGCTGAGCTTTTTCCCATCTTTTTTGAGTATGCTTGTTGTTAGATTTTCTAACTCTGTGTTCAGAGTCGAGGTGTCCATTGCTGCTATCTCCTCACCATACTTCACGAGGGGTTTAGTTAGCAGCTTTAAGGCATTATCAACACAATCTGTGTCCTCTGACTCAGTGTCTGAATCCTCCTGCGCTGGGATTTTCTCCTCACCATCAGCATCCTTCAAGGATGAGGATGGTACAACGTCATCTGATTCTTTATCCATATTTGTTTTGAGTCTGTAAAAATCAACAAACTGGTACATGCGGGTGTTAATCTTCAGAGATGTGAAGATCTTAATGTGGAAATGCTCTGTTCTCTATAATTTTTTATTTTTATTTAATTTGAAAATCAAATAAAAATTGCTGTTTTGAGTGTTATTCTAAATCTCTTCAGTATTTAAAATGAGCATAAATTGTTCGTCTGTACCTTTGTTATTCTAAAATTTTTATTTAAAATAAACAGGAATTTTTGTTTGTGTACAGAACAATTTTTTAAAGCTGGTAATTTCACCATAAAATGCTGACTTTGTATGATGTTTTTTGTGAATGTGACTGTTCGTCACTGAAAGTGCACCAGGAAATGACGACACAAATAGGCGGGTCGACGCAGCGCGTCACCAGCTCTGCTGTGCTGAGCGAGGCGGAGCTCGCTACACAGATACGTGACGTCAACCAATCAATCACAGTGCTTGTAGTCCTTTTCCCAAGCAACCATGGTAAATGTAGTTTTCTAACCTTCGACCAATGAAGTACCGGAAATGACGACAAAGTGGGTTGGTCGCAACGGCGTGCGTTCCCACTACAGCGAATCAGCGTTCGCTACGAGTGATTGACAGCTCCCAGCTCTCGTTTCATCCAATCACAGCTCATAAACAAACGTGTACTTGGACACGTAGCTCTAACGTTAGCTCGCACAACAGACCACAACTTTATAGACTCTTAAAACAACTCAAACGCTTCAATTTAACTCCCCAAAACTCTGAAACGTGCGGCGAACACACCTAGACAGGCCAACTTAGTTACGCTCAGTAACACAGCACTGCAGCTGTTGAACAAACACGGACTCTCTCGGAGCGCGTTCAGGTCGGTTCCGTCCACTTTAAAGGAGCAGAATTCGGGTTTCAGAACCACTATCCGACACCGTTCTAACAGTTATATGCTTCTTTGACCTGCTCTAAAATGTAAAATACCACAACAGCAATCTTGTAGATGTTAAATTAGCTTTCAGGCTTCTGACTCGGCGGTCAAACAAAGCTTTGTACAGGAGTCTGCGTGAACTGGACCGAACCAGGACCAGAACCACCACAGACCACGGCTGACAAAACTTCACCTGAATGCTTCCAACAGCGTCTAACAGAGTTGAAACAATAATAATCTCACAGCTTCAAATGATAAAAACATGCAGAATCTGCCTGCTTTGAACACTTCCAGCCAAAATCATTATCCTCAGAGTTTAAAACTTGGATCCACTTATGCAAACATGACGTTACAGTTCATGAGAAACCACAGAAATCAATAAACTTTCAGAACCACGTACGAAGGCCACCAGATGTAAGGGGTTAATGAGGAGGTCAATATTAATACTGACCTCTTTTACCTTAATTAATTTACTTATTCAGATTGAATAGTAAATATTCACGGATTCTGTTCTTTTTCAGTTTACCCAATATTTCTGTGATCTTTATGATGGATAAATAAACAGAGCCATTAAGTGACAATGGACATTAACTTAGTTTGGTATGCCAGGCGACACTACCATTTATTTAAAATAAATCAACTAAATTAACACCATTACACTTGATTGACATGATTTCACTTTCTTTCAATTCAAATATGTCAGCACACTTAAATTTAACACAACAGACATAAATATTAGATGTTAAGCATATTTAGTCTGTGGGCTCTTTAACTTAAAAAATATAGTTTCCAGCTTAGGTTGAGAGGGAAAAGAAATAGGAGGAAAGATTTAAGAAGGAAATTATCCTGAGCATGAGACCAGAGTGACACTTCTCCTCCGACTTCTGCTAAAATCCAAGTACGTTTTGTAAACAGCTCTTTTACCTTTCGACGACAGCCCGGTAAGAGGTGACACCAGCCTTCAGATGCACAGAGTCCTTAGTCCCAGCACGTCCAAAACTGGTTTTAGTTTACGTTTCAACGTCTCCTGGTTTTTGCGTTGGTCATCAGAGAATATGTCAGCTTCAGGCCTCTGACTTCAAGATAAACTTATTCCAAGAAGGAATAGACAAAGTTCTTGATCTTACGCTTGTTCGAAGTAGACTCATAACAGCCTGTTATCAGTCCTTAGCTGAAGACGCCGGTCGTTAGCTCTTGACCACACGTGTCCAGCTCTTGGGAAAGTTCACATCTCTTAGAAGTTTCCAGCAACTCTCTGAAGCCTTTAGCAAAAGCTTAGAACTAGTACTTAAGGAAGGACCAGTCGAGGAGTTCATTTGTCTTATCATACCCAAGGTTAAAGCCAGCAGCAGAGAGAAATGTTTAGGAAAAAAGACAGATAACGCTGGAGCCCTGCTCATGAGACTGTCTCTGAGTTTCTAAACAAAACCGTCCGGTCTCTGTGACCCGAAGGCTTCACCTTTAAACACAGCAGTGAAGACAGTTTAACTCTTGGAGAATGACACAGCTTAAAAGCACACATCATGAAAATGACAAAAGTTATTCTTTTGATCACATTAGGATAAAATCAAGTCCAGGCAACTAAGCTAACCTAATACTAGTAATTTAATGCATGAATTTAATGCATTCCTGTATAATTTGTTCCTATTTTTGGTATAAATATCAAATGATGCAAAACATTTGATACAGTACAGAACCTAAAATTATTGTTTTAAATAAATGTTCTATTTGTTTACATTGTAGTTTAATATTCTCAGTTTAAAATTATTGTTTTAAATAAATGTTCCATTTGTTTATAATGTTGTTTATTCTTTTCAGCTTGTCAGTTACAAAACGGAAACTAAATTTATGACCATTTTAATAGAAAAATCGTTTCTGAATCAAAAATCGTTTCTGAATCGAAAAATTGATTTTGAATCGAATCGTGACACCAAAAATCAGAATTGAATCAATTCTCCAGACACTGAGAGATTCGCACCCGTAGTCATTTGCAATAACTCAAACTCAAGGAGTGTTCATTTATTCATTCAGTATATTCATCACCTTAGGATTCCCCCGGAGGAGCTGGACCATTGGGGAGAGGGAAGTCTGGGTCTCCATACTTATGCTGCTACCCCGTTGATCCAACACCGGATAAGCAAAAAAAAAAATATATATATATATATATAGATTGATGGAATCCCTTCTCAAAACATGTCCAAACCATCTCAGCCATTCCACTTTAACCATGTTTTTATGATTTTTTTAAGCTTATCAATTCAAGTATAACACCAAATGTGTAAGAGCCAAATATATTGCAAGCAATCTCTTAAAGAATAATTCAGGTGGCACAAGGTTAATACAGTCATTATGTGAACACCAACATTCGTGTATCCATTCATCCATCCATGTATCCATTCATCATCATCATCCATCCATCATCATCCATCCATGCATCCATCCATCCATTCATCCATCCATCCACCCATGCATGCTCCATCCATCATTCTTCAACCCATTCATCCTTCCATCCATCCACCCATGCATGCTCCATCCATCATTCTTGAACCTATCCATCCATCATCTATCCATCCACCATCCATTCCAATTTTTAAAAAGCTCATTTCAATTCCTATCACTTACTTTTGGTTCTGCTTTTTCAGCTACTTTTCAGCTTTTTGGGGGCCTAGATTCATCTTTTTTAATTTCCTAATGTAAGTGATCATTTCTGCTTATGTAAACATAATTCAGAAAATGTATTATTTCTGCTTTGTTTTGTTAACTTAGTCTTGTTCTTCCATTTCAGCACTTTCCAGTTTAAGCTTCCTCAGTGGATCCAGAGGCACCAAAATCTCATATTTTATATAGCTGGAAATACAGCGTCATTGCAACATGTACACAGCCTTCCCCACATTTGTGTTGAAATGGGGTGGTTGTTTTTCCAAGGGTAGGGCAGAACTTGGACTATTTTTCTTTGATTAATTTTTTTTAAATAATGAAATGAAATCAAATGTATTTGGAAAGTTATTATCACAAACTACTTTTAATAATACAGACATGTCAACATGAGGTCATAATACAATCCTAAGTTTTTTTTATTGTTGTTTGCTATTCTTAGAACAACATCCAGACAGCATGTCTGAAAGCTATACCACTGGGTAACGCATCTCACATCTTCACCTTTCGACCAATTTCTTCAATCACCTCTGGTCATTGGCAATTTGTACAGATACACCTGGAAAAATAAACATGTTTTAGTTGATTTTGTACAGAGTACAGATACATAAAACGTTTTATTTTTATTTTTATGTTTGGGGTGATCGTACGCTCGAGCGGACAGCGGTAACTGTAAAAATGCCAAGTTTCTTACCGGAGGCTGGTCTCTTCATGGAGGCTTGTTGGGGTAAGTTTAAAAAGTCCAAAAAAAGTCCCGTCGTCGTTGCGTCATCACATAGCAGAGGCTCTCCCGAGACACTCACGCCCATCCATCGATGCTGAATTCTGAATTTTTGTTTTTATTAATAAATTTACAATAGAAAAACAAAACAATGTCAAAAACAGAGTAGGTTTGGTGTCATTGCATTTTATAAAATGAGTAAATTGTAAATGTATAATTTGAATAAACTGTGTTAAAATAATTTTATATACATTACTTGTTTAAACTTTTTATCATTACTACAAAAAGAAATTACATGGTGGATGGATAGATGATGGATGGATGGATGGATGGATGGATGGATGGACACATGGATGGATGGGTGATAATAATAGATGGATGGACACATGATGGATGAATGATGGATGGATGGATGAATGATGATGATGAATGGATACATGGATGGATGAATGGATACATGGATGGATGGATGTTGTCTATGTCATCATGTCACCTCTTCAGCTGCAGGGTTTCTATCAGCCAGCAGTGTTTTTCCCATCTCTATACACTCTAGCGTGCTTTGGCTGCGAGCATCCACTTCACTCTTCAGACTCTGGTGATAGTTCAACAGCACCGCGACCGAGGACACGTCCCTGCAGGAACCACAGAGCACACAGGAAGTCAGACCTTCACAGACAAGCGCTCACATCTGCTGAGCACATGGACATTTTATGAAACCGTTCAGAAGCAGGATGGTTGCTCAGTTCTACAATAACTGGGCTTTCTCAGATGATGGAGACCATCCACATGAGCTGATCTCGAGCCATGATGAAGAATCGCAGCTTGTCCATCTCATTGAAAGGAGCATAACAAGCTGAAATTAGCAGAAATAATTTAATTAGGCTGAAAGTAGCAGAAATTACCACAAAAAAAACTTAATAACATTAGCTAAATATGCAAAAAAAATACTGTGGCTGAAAGTGTAGAACAAGCTTAAATTAGCAAATATTTATATGATTAAACTTAAAATAGGGTGAATATCAAATATTGTTTTATTTTGATTATTACAGCTGAAACCAAGTACTGCATACCGTGAAGATCCAGCTATGAAAATGTAGTGATGTTATTTAGACAGAATTTGAGTGAAATTTCGTTTTTGATGCAATGATTCAGTGCAGTAAAACATGCACATTACATAATTGGAAATGTGAATGAGGTTTTAAATAACGTATGTTAGAATAAACATATAAAATAAAACGGATACTTCAAAGGGACTCATCTTTTTTAAACTATAAGTAATGTTGAATAATTATTAGATACATTAATTAAAGCAGTACCAATCGGCCAATCTCTGTAGACGACTAAGAACGGGTTCCATTACTTCAAGCTCGGATCCTTTGTCCTCAGAAATCTCGGGTCCCCCCTCGCTTCCTGATTAATTTATATGTTACGTCCACAAGGAACATAGCATATTGATAAGGACATGAGACAACAAGAAAGGTTTAAAAAGTTTATTTTTGTTTAAGTCCTGGAGGCTGCGGGCGTGGATCATGCAGCCAGCTCCTTTCTGGGGAGAAAAAAACAGGAGTTCACCCTCAGGTTCCCCGTGTCCCAAACAGACGTAAATTAGAACCTGCTGTTTTTTTATTCATCACCCGAAATAACTTCGGCTTCCCAAACTGAAGTAAAATCGCTCTAATCTTCACTCAGATTGCTAAATTCGTCCGGTTCTGTATCGTCCACCATTGTTATTTACAAGGTGCGCTCAGCAGAGACTCATCTGCCTACGTCACAGACTATGTATATGGAAATACCACGATTTCCTGAGGCGACACACGGCGCCAAATTTAAAATGACTTTGAATGAAAATTTTATATATTTATCATTTTGTTTGCAAAAACAAACATAGCTGAATGATATAAGATATATATGTTGTGCTAAATTATGCAAACATTCTACATCATGTCAGTGCAGCTTTAAGTTTCATGATGTTTTCAACAGTTTTACAACATTCTAACAAATAAATACTTAGTAGGAAACACAATTCTGCACACTCACCTCTCCTTATCATAAACTAGGCGCGGATTTTAAAGAGTGGGCGAACACACGGGAAGTGATGCGGAAACAGGAAGAAAGAAAATATAAGCTTCTCCACCAAAGTAAAATACAATACATAAACCAGGAAAACAAATGTACATGTGTGGGGTTACCAGTGTCTTATCACCTCCAGTTCCACCCACAGCTGAAAAGCATCTAATCACCTCACCTGCACCTGATTAACGACCAGCATCTCCACCCTACTTAAACCTCTGCCAGACATCCAACCTATGCTGGAGCATTGATTACCCTGGGTAATTTGAGCGACAGCCTTTAAATCAGTAAACTAAAGAAAGATATGTCTAACCTTGACTTTTTTCCTGTCTATCCAGTTCTGCTCTGCCATGACTCCCCAACAACCTCCTGGCTCTCTGGCATCGTTTGGACCTCTGTTATCAGGAAAACATTCAACTCAGCTGGTACTCAACTTGGACTTCACTAAACCACCATCCAATTTTGCAATACTCACCTCTCTGGTTCTCATCTCCTTCTCCACTTGGATTCCCTGGAGCTGGGTTCTCTCCATCTTTGACAAAACGTGCAATACAACAAAAAGTAAGAGACCCATATAACAATATCTGTACCTTGGATGATCTGGAAACAACCACACTCACCGTGTCTCCTCTTTCCTTCCACAGCCATAATCCCAACTTGCTGCACTGTAAATGAACAAACACGTTTTTGTACTTTGTGTCTGAGTCTCTTCAGTTTGACTACTTTGGGTCATAAAACCTACAATCATGTTAACACGGACAATGTACAGGAGGAAATATAAACTTACATACACACACACACACACACACACACACACACACCGGTTACATAAACACACATGTAACCCACCTTTGATTAAGTTGTCTCGATGTAAAGGTCTTTGCTTTTGGTGGTTGCAAAACAACAATAAGATAATAATAATAATAATATAATAATAATAATCATTTTATTTAAAAGTGCCTTTCAGGACACCCAAGGACACGAGGATGCATTATCGCACCCTACTGGCCTGGAGTGTGTTGACCAAAACTATTTTTCTTCTTCTTCTTCATTTTTATTGGTGGTTGGTAAGAAACGTTTGGTATGCATTCCCACCACCTACTACTACACAGATAACAATAATATATTGAGTGTGGCTCAGTCGTCATTTCTTCTCCATCACAAACAACAAAATTCTAAGAGACAAAATAATAGCAATAATGTGAACCAAAGCACATAAGTGTCATCAAATGATACAGAGCAATTATAATGAAACCGCCTTAATTTTGTAACAACCTTTTGATTTTACTTATTTTATTATTTTTAGTGTTTAAAACACCATTTTCACATATTTTGTATGATTGTGTCCTGTTTTTTTTTTTTTCTTTTTTGTTGTTGTTCATAAATGAGCTCCACTACTTGTGAGTTTAAAATAAATAAATTACTTTGATGTCTTGAATTCTTTATGCAGCCTTGATTTTCAATATTGTACTGTCCACAGCTTTTTTTGTATTGAGTCTGTGTGTGTGTGTGTGTGTGTGGGGGGGTGTTAACGGACACCTGACGTGTATTTGCACAAAGTAATGGTTATCGGTATTGGTATAATCGATATTAGCCTGAATTTTACTCAGTATCAGTATCGGAACGTAAATCCTGGTATCGAACAACTCTACCGTAAGCCGGAATACGGTGTGTCGAACTGGAATCTTGACAGTGTTGCCAGATAGTCAAGGTTTTTCAGCCCAAAAATATGTTATAAACTGCCACATCACACATAAACCGGCACAATCAATACTGTATATTGTTATATATTTACTGTTTGAACATGAACACACATAGTACAAAAGACTATGTAAAAAGAATGACCCAGCAAAAGTAAAAGTATAGTATGTAAAAGTCACTGACCCAGCCCTACCACAGCAATGTCAGATCACATTTCAATAATGATGAATGATTGATTGGTTGAAATGTGTTTTAATAGGTTGACTTAAAAACCACTGATCTGACTCCAAATCCACACAAATTAGCCACACCTTTGATGTATCTGTGTATATGAACATAATTATGTAGTTCAGAATTTCGATCATATCAAACAAAGGAAAAAAAAAAACGTATAATCTCAAGTGAGTTCTTTTTAGACACCAAATTAAAGCCTCATCACAGTTAAATCTGGAATTTATTTGAAGTAAATCCGTGATATCCAGCTTAAACGTAGTAGCAAAATTGTAAATAAAGATTTTTTTAAAAGTTAACCAAAAAAAAGTTTCCAGTTTTAGACGCGGGCGAGGCAGAATATTATCAACAATAGTAACGTACTGTACCTTTAAACATATTAGAAGGTACAGGAGGGACAGTTTGAGCGATACCTATAGGGATGATAAATGATAGCGACCATTTAATGGGCTGATAACATCCGAACCGGGTGTGGAGACAGTGTCATTGACAAAACGACAGTAGAAAGAACTGGAAGTGGCAGAAATGAAGATGCTGAGGTTCTCCTTAGGGCCGACATCGATGGATAAGATCACGAATGAGATCATCAGAGGTACAGCACATGTTGAACAACTGGGAGATAAAGTTAGAGGCCAGACTGAGATGGTTTGGACATGTCCAGAGGAGGGACAGTGGTATATTGGTAGAAGGATGTTAGAAATGCAGCTGCCAGGAAAAAGACACAGAGGAAGGCCAAAGAGGAGATATATGGATGCAGTTAGAGAGGACATGAAGGTAGTTGGAGTGAGGACAGAGGATGCAGAGGACAGAGTGAGGTGGAGGAGGATGACTCGCTGTGGCGACCCCTGAAAAGGGAAAAGCCGAAAGAAGAAGAAGAAGAAGAAGTTCTGGTAAATTAATTGTGTTTATTTTAATAAGATTTTTATGATTTATATTTTTAGAGCTGATATGTGGTTTATTTAATTTGAGCCATAGGCAAGTTGGCACTGTTTCAGTTTTTTGTGGTTCTGTTCAGAAGTGCTGTTTTCTCATCCCGCTTTCTGACACAGCTGCCTGAACACAAAACAGACTTCAAAGACTAACACTGATTCAAAAGCATCAAAATGGGATGTTACTGCGCGCGCGCGGGGGGGAGGGTGTTCATCGATCAGATGGAGCGACGCAGAACATCCAGCTCTTTTGAGCGTGTGCAGCCCTGCAGACCCTCCTCCTCTTCCAGCTCCATCTGACTAAATCAACCAGCTTCTCCTCTCATGCTACGGGATCTTTTCCTTCCAAGGGTAGTTTGACAGGAGGAGGCTGCAGCAGGGAGTCACAACACAGGACACAGGAGAATCCAACAACGTTGTCAAGCGACAAGCCTTGAGAGAGCACAGCAGGAGATTTCGCTTCCACGGAGGGAGGAAAGAAACCGAACATCTGCGGCACTCCGTATTCGGGGCTCCGTAACTGACTGTTGGAGGTAAGGGCGGATTCTGCGCAACCTGCTGCGACAGAGCAACACACACACACACACACACAGTTGATGTGTCATGGACCGCCACAGTGGCACTGCGTGAAGAAACGCGTCATTTTGTGTTTCTGTTTGATCTGCTTCATCCATCCATCAAGCCAGCCAGCCATTATCTTTACCTGTTTCTTCCTTTTTGGTCTGCTTCATATGGAAGAAAACATACACATGTCGATTTTGACATTTTCGGAGAAACCTGTTTAATCTGATGTTGCGTGCATTGACCATGGGAGGAGGTCTGTTTGTCCTGCTTGTCTTGTTCTTGACGTTCTGATCCAACTGTAAACAGATTGCTATTAGTTTTAGTTTAGGTTAGCCAAGTTCCTTAACAGTCTTGGCATTAGTTCAGGTCTAGGATTTGCAAGCTGTGGCTCCAGAGCCACTTGTGACCCCACAAGGGTGGAAAGCTCAGTAGGTGGGGGTGATCAGGTGTTTCAGGGAAAAAAAGATTGCCCAACCCCCAGTAAATCGTTTAAGGAAACTATAGGCTACTTTGCACAATATAAAGAAAAGCCACCAGTTACTGTATATAAGCAAAACAATAGATTTGGGCTAATGTATTTTGCTTGTTAACATGTATTTATTTGGAACTTTAAATTCTTGTAAAGCTGCTATAAATCAGTAATATGTTTTCAAAATTATGTTTTAATCCAAGCCAAATTAAGTTAATCTTTAACATGCTTCTAAACAATCTTTAGACTGAGGAAAACTGAAAGTTATGCACCATAACTCATGTTCCCTGAAGGAAGGGAAGGAGGTGCAACATAAATGCTATGGGAAATTGCGCTCTGCGCAGTTACCTGAAGGAATACAATCACGCCTTTACGGCAGGGGCGTCAGCGTCGCGCCAGAGGCTCCACCCTCTGGGTACTTAAGCCGCTGACGCCCATCCATCGATCTCCAAAATGCACTTCACCGAGCTTTCAGCATTGAAAGGGACAGGTATGTTGCACCTTGTTCCCTTCCTTCAGGGAACATGAGTTATGGTGCATAACTTTCAGTTCCCTTTATCAGTCATGTCACTCGGTGCAACATAAATGCTATGGGAACGTAATCCATTCACGCCCTTGAAATGCTCAGTAAAATGCATCCTAGTGTGAACGTCCGCCTTTATTCAAAATGCATCCCAAGGCCGCTTTCTACTGTATGTTAGAAAGGACAGCCTTAGTGACATCACACGCAGTAACATCCAAACTGTAATGCTTTGCAAACGTGTTCATTGAGCTCCAGTTCCAACTCATTCTCACTCCCTACTCGTCATATATTGATGATAAGGGTCAGTGTCCCTCTGCGTCGCATACTTGACGCGCCGGGTCGCCCCTTCTCATCATTATTTGGTGTGCAAGGTAATGTTAAGTTGTGATCTTCTCTTCCGGTTTGGATTTTGAAGCACTTTCATATTTACTTATATTTTATGAACAGGAATGATGTTTCTGGCAAAATTTAAACTTTAAGCCTAACCTTATAACAAACCATGAACTTAACCATTCACCTTTTATTTGACGCGGAGGGACCCTGACCCTTATCATCAATATATGACAAGTAGGGAGTGAGAACATGTTGCTAGTTCACAGTAGCACTAGCTACTAGCTTTATTTCTGTTTACATTATAAATAGCTTCGAAACCATTCTGTGTATATTTTTTCTGCTTACAGAGTGTAATTAACATGGCTTTAATGTACTAGCTGTTGGCCTGGATGAAACCAGCCAAAGGTGTATGAGCACCTCAGCATGTGTTTAACTGTCTTCACAGATTGGAGAAGCCTCTATCATCAACCTGATTGATTATTTTATACATGATGTCTGCAACTGGTACACCCTTGAACAGTGACCATGAGGTGGCCAAGCCCGAGTGGAGTGGGCACATACTCCAGAGGGCACCTGTTGACCTTTGCTACTGTACCCCTTTTTTATGGCCTCAGTCACCCAGTGTGAGAGGCGCTGTTTTGATAGGGCCTTTCCTGTAGCTGGTGCAGCAAAGCACACAAACAGTTGATTTGTTTTTCTCCATTCAGCTGTTCTCTGCATGTAAGTGCTTAAAGCTCTCACGGGGCAGAGAGCCTTCTGCCTTTCCTGTTCCTGAGTGAGGATAGGAGCAAGTGGAAAAGAAGAGAGATCAAAGTCCAGACTTCTGGGGTTTAAAGTCAAAACCTTGGGGATATATGCAGGATTAGGCCTTAAGGTGACCTTTGACCCGTCAGGGGCGAACCTGGTACACATTGGATGTACGGACAAAGCGTGGAGGTCACCCACACGTTTTGCTGAACAAAGAGCCAGGAGAAGAGCGGTCTTATAAGATAATAAATCTATCTTAATGTCGCTCAGTGGTTCGAATGGGGGGTCACAGAGAGCCCCCAAGACCATACTAAGATCCCATCCAGGGGTCAAGATCCTGCTGGGGGGTTTCTTCCTTAGCACGCCCTTCATAAATCTTATTATGAGCGGGTGCGCGCCAGGCGTCCTGCTCCCCCAGCCCTCGTGACAAGCTGAAATTGCTGATAGGAACACCTTAATCGTTGAAAAAGAGCAACCTTTTCCCAACAAGTCCTGAAGAAAGGTGAGGAGCTGGGCCAAGTTGCATGAATAAGAAATAATATTTCTTTCTGTGCACCAAGCTTCAAAAATATGCCATTTCTGGACGTAGAGAGACTGTGTTGACATAGCTCGTGCGTTTTGAATGGTTTTTACCACATTCTCTGGCAGGCCCGAGGCCATCAGCTTGTTCCTCTCTGCCACCAAGCTGAAATTTGCCACAGTTTTCAGCCTAAGTTGCAAAATTGTTCCTTCCGGTGACGTGGAGGATCCTTGGAGAGGAGCCGGTGGTAAAACCAGCTCTCCCTCAAGGGCCCTAATTTATGTGGTCCCTTGAAGGTCAACCACATTAGGGAGAGGACCTTTCTGCAGATGTATCTCCATACTACTCTGATCGGGAGTGTTTGGAGGCAGAGGCAATCTGCTGTCATCATTAGACAAAAGCTGAACAGAATGTCTGTTTTTCCTCTTTTTGTTGGGGGTCATGGATCGGAGGGCTGCAAGTTTTGTAAACGAGCAGATCTCCTGACTCCAGCCCGTTTCCTGGTTGGGTCAGCACAGTGAGCGCGGTCACACGCTGTAGGATCATTGTTTGAGCATGACGTGTCGCCCATTGAGAATGAGGAGACCGCTTCAGCATGAGAATGTCGAGATGGTCCTTTGTGTTGAGCAGACTTTATGTTTACATATGCTACAGTTTTATCAGAACTACCTTTGTGAACGTGTGATACTGGTGTTGGCGTGCGGGCTTCTGCCATGGCTCCTCAGTCTCTTACTGGCGTCCGATGAATAGGTGGCCAGGAAGGTGGGTCATCGGATTCTGTCAGCACGCACCTCTGGAGCGTAGACGTGTCACGGGTTTGTTTGATTTGTGTATTGCCGGCCCCGTGGTTTAGAACGGAGTGGGGACGGGAGAACGTGACCCCCCCTTACCTGTCTCTGTGAGGAGTGACGGGCCTGCTCGCAGGCGCCTCTGGGCCTGTCTGTTGCAGACAGAACAGAGGCACCCTGCTGGGGTTTATCAATTAGGCTAACACCCCATGAGCAGTGAGGGAAGGGGGGAAGATGGCCCCCGCCCTTTATATCGGCTGGAAGAACGGAGGGGGACCATTCTAATGATGTTACTGTGTTTGTTGTTGTTGGTTTTTTTTGTGAGTCAATAAAACAGAGAGGGGCTGTTTTTTGAGCTTGATTCGTGCTTGTGTGTAACGACATATTTGACTTTATGTCACTCACAGCTAGAGCTGTCATCGGGCCGGAAATCCACGGCCCTACCCTACCCGAGCCCTTAGTTTAATTACCCAAGCCCGAGGGAGCCCGCTGATTTCCTAGAAATCACCGCCCGACCCGACCCTACCCGATTAAAAAAAAAAAAAACAAAAAAAAAAAAACACTACGTTTATTTATTAAGCTTTTACTGCGTTCTCCCACTCAGCAAAAGAACTTGATGTTGTTCTTCTGTGTTTTGATGGAGGAGGTGTGAGCGCGCTGCTCGCAGTGACTTTTGAAGCTTCAGGAATGTCAGGAATGCGGCAACTTGTTCCGCCGCAGATGAGAGCAGTGTGCGGACGTGAGCGTGCACCTGACGCACGTCAGCTGGTGACATAATTTTGAGCTTGTTAAAGTTAGGCCACAGAAATAATGCAACTCTGTGCAAGTCGTGGATAATAATTTTGCGCTCCAGCACTTCTGCATGTCGCGCAGAAACACCTGCTGCGGAGAGTCTGTGTGTGAGGACTGGCAGTGTTGCTTCAGTTTCTCATTCCAGAGACAAACCAGGTTGGTGGGATATTTGTCACCCTCCAGTTCTCTCTGTGCACGGTAAAATGGTTCGAGAAATGTCACTAAAAAGTCCAGCATGTCGGGGGAGACGCTGTCCAGGCGCGCGCCGCGCGCCTGCTCTCTGGCTGAGTTTTCTGCGCTGCGGTTTTCACCATCTAAATTCACTCTATTAATTATTTCCTCATCAATAAACTTACTGCCTTATATTCTTTACAAGCAGATTAAAACAATTTTATATTGTGTGCATTTTTATTTAGTTTTGTTTGTGCTGTATGATTAAAAAAAACCACATCAAAGCCCGAGCCCGACCCGCGGCCCGCCAATCAAACGCAAAAATATGGCCCTACCCTACCCGAAGTCGGGTAGGGCTCGGGTAGGGTCGGGCTCGGGCAAAGAAACGACACCTCTACTCACAGCAGAAAGAACATGATTTGTGTCTAAAACTAAGTCACCAGCTTTTTGTACCGTGCTACAAACAAATTCTGGACGTGAAAAGATCATTTCCTGTACCACGTGGGCGGGTGATCGTGTAAAGTTAAGGAGCGGCCCTGGTTCATCAGGCACACTTCTATTTGGTGTCCCGATTCACAGAGGAGGTTCTGTACCGGTCCGCCTGGTGGGGAACAAATCTGTTCTTACTCCAGGCGTGTTCAGTCCGGGGTGGGCCTAGCGGTGGTCTCTGCCGGTGCACGGCCTCGTACGCCGGCCGCTTTTGCGGTAGGGCACGTGTGGCTAAGTGATGTTGAGGCTGCGATGCTCTGCTCCCATCTGACTCCATGGGGGGGGGGCGAAGGCTCTCCTAGGGATGCCCACTCGGAGAGCTTCAGCCTGTTTGCGCCTCTGGTCCAGCCTGGTCAGAATTCGATCCAGCGCTTTTCAAAAAAGTCCCGTCGGTTCTATCGAATGGTGGAGAAAAGGAATTTTCTATCCCTCCGGGAGGTCAGTTAGGGTCATCCACAGATGGCGCATTGCGATGACCACCTCCGCCATTCCTCTGCCTTGTGCAACAGCTGCTGTCCCCATCATGCGGAGCACAAAGTCTGTTGCCCTGCGGGCTTCATCCAGCAGCTCTGCGGCAGCTTGCTTGTCTGACGTTACCTAGAGATCCTGTAGTTTTTCAGCCAGGTACGCTTGTATCATTGCGGATGTGTTCATTGCGCGCGCCGCGAGAATCTGAGCCCTGTAGCTTTTCTCGAGCAGAGAAGCCGAAGCTCGACAGGCTTTGCCGGGGAGAGTTGGTTTTGTCCCGGATGACTTGGGAACCAGATGGGACGCCAGCGTGTCCTCAATTTGAGGCACATTGGCTATTCCCACTTCATCCATCCCGTCCACGTCGAGAAACTGCGAGAGCGGCAGCAGCATGGGAGCTCTGGGTTGAGACCAGGTGCGAGTCAGCTCTGTGAGGAAGTCCGAAAAGACGGGCATCCTTTACCTCGTGGCGGCCTGCTGCTTTGAATAAAAATAATTCCCTTCCAACCTCGTGACTTGTTGACGAGGTGGAGGCTCCGACCATGGGATCTGCAGTGCGTCCGTTGCTCTGTGACACAAGTCGAACAGAGTAGGGATGGAAAAGTCAGTCTCCGGGAGCACAGGCGCCGGGGTACGGGAGAGGTCTTCTCCCTGTTCCCCGTATTCGACGTCGGCGTTGTCCGCAGAAAATTCACCTGAGGCTGAAATCGAGATCTCGTCCTCGTTAATCATGCCTCGAGTGTCAAATTCGACTGTTAAGTCCACCATGGTGGGCTAGCACATCTGGGCTGACGCCCCATTCGACTCGGGTGCTGTCATCCAAAGCCATGCTCTTGAGCCCCGGCGTGGGAGTCAGAGGCTCAGTAGTGTCCGGGTATGCTGACGCCTCAGCAGCGCCCATGGCCTTGGCGACGAAGTCCGTCCGGTACCTCCTCACCACCTCCAGCATCTGGCTGCAGTGTGGGCCAGACTCGGGTGTGTCCAGCGCCATTTTCGCATGCAACATCCCCAAGCAGACGGGACAGGCCTCGTGGGTGTCCGTCGCTGAGAGGGAAAAACTGCATCCGTTGGGGCAGGTGCGCGATGTTGGGCTCGCCGCCCTGCCTGTCTTTTTGGAAGTCTTGTCTTTCGCTTTCCTTTCTCCGGAGGCATGTCCGAGATAAGACGAGTGAGTCCTTCCAAGATCGTTTTTCTCTTTAGTTGAGACGTCTCCTCCGTCGTGTCGCTTTTGCTGGCTAGCTTGCTACGAATTAGCAGAGGTAGCGGTGTGATGCAGCTAGCGCCGTTGAGCGAAGCAGTCTGCGGAAAGAGGAGAAGAAAAAACTTAGTGTTAAGGAAAAATATACGCAGGAATAATTCTCTGTACGCTCTGTGTAGGGAGCGAGCTCACCTCTGGTCGAGCGATGAAGTAACAGAGAAGTCCCGCGAAGAGAGAGAGTTCAGGTTTAAGCGAGGTGAAGGGCAATAAGAGATCGATGGATGGGCGTCAGCGGCTTAAGTACCCAGAGGGCGGAGCCTCTGGCACGACGCTGTCATCCCTTCCGTAAAGGCTTGATTGTATTCCTTCAGGTAACTATGCGGAGCGCAATTTCCCATAGCATTTATGTTGCACCGAGTGACATGACTGATAAAGGGAACACCAGTATTTGAAATACACTGACAATTTCTCCTCTTCCCTGGGCTGCCACCTTTTTCAACATTTATTTAGTCAGGTTACCTTACCGTGGTGGAGGGGTTTGAGTGTCCCAATGATCCTAAGAGCTATGCTGTCAGGGGCTTCTTGCCTCTAGTAGGGTCACTCAAGGCAGACAGGTCCTAGGTGAGGGACCAGACAAAGTGCAGCATAAAGAACCCTTATGACGAGTCAAACAAATGGATTCAATGTTCCCTCGACTAGACATGGGTCACTGGGGCCCCACTCTGGAGCCGGGCCTGGAGGTGGGGCATGCTGGTGAGTACCTGGTGGCCGAGCTTTTACCCATGGAGCCCGGCCGGGCACAGCCCAAAGAGGAGACTTGGGTCCCCCTTCCCATGGGCTCACCACCTGTGGGAGGGGCCAAAGGGGTCTGGTGCAATGCGGAAAGGGTGGTGGCCGAGGGTAGGGATCCTGGTGGATTGATCCTCGGCTACAGAAGATGGGTATTGGGACGTGGAATGTCACACCTCTGGTGGGGAAGGAGCCTGAGTTGGTGTGTGAAGTTGAGAGGTTCCAGCTAGAAATAGTCGGACTTACCTTGACGCATGGCTCTGGCTCTGCAACCAGTTACCTTGAGAGGGGTTGGACACTCTTCCTCTCTGGAGTTGCCCTTGGGGAGAGGCACCTTGCAGGAGTGGGCATACATGTTTCCCCCCGTCTTGGTACCTGTATGTTGGGGTTCACCACGGTGAATGAGAGAGAAGTCTCCCTCCA
This sequence comes from Garcialebias charrua, assembly GCA_038048925.1. Lineage (NCBI taxonomy): Eukaryota > Metazoa > Chordata > Actinopteri > Cyprinodontiformes > Rivulidae > Garcialebias > Garcialebias charrua. Next base: position 35,001 of record JBBPBX010008171.1, on the reverse strand, counting down.
CCTATGTGTGAGGGGGATGAGATCCGAATTGTTATTTTGTCAACAGTAGTTCTGATTACCCATTCTTTTTGGAGTCCTTGGAGAGGATAATGGAGAGTGCACCTCCTGGGGACTCCCTCGTTCTACTGGGGGACTTCAACGTTCATGTGGGCAATGTCAGTGAGACCTAGAGGGGTGTGGTTGGGAGGAACTGTCCCCCTGATCTGAACCCGAGTGGTGTTCTGTTATTGGACTTCTGTGCTCATCATGAATTGTCCATAACGAACAACATGTTTGAGCATAAGGGTATCCATATGTGCTCTTGGTACCAGTACACCCAAGGTCGTAGTTCGAAGATTGACTTTGTTGTCGTCTCATCTGATCTGCGGCCACATGTCTTGGACAATTAGGTGAAGAGAGGGGCGGAGCTGTCCACTGACCACTACTTGGTGGTAAGTGAGCTCCGATGGTGGGGGAGGATGCCGGTCAGACCTGGCAGAACCAAACATAACGTGAGGGTTTGCTGGGAATGTCTGGCAGAGTCTCCCATGAGACAGAGCTTTAACTTCTACCTCTGGGAGAGCTTCAAACATGTTCCGATGGAGGCGGGGCACATTGAGTCAGAGTGGGCAATGTTCTACGCCTCTATTGTCTTGGTCGCAAGGTTGTTGGTACCTGTCGCGGCAGTAACCCTCAAACCCGGTGGTGGACACTGACAGTGAGGGATGTTGTCAGGCTGAAGAAGTAGTCCTATTGGTCCTTTTTGGCCTATGGGACCCCGGAAGCAGCTGGTGGGTACTGGCAGTCCAAGCAGCATGCGGCACGGGTGGTCACTGAAACAAAAACTCAGGTCTGGGAGGAGTTAGGAGAGGCCAAGGAAAATGACTTCCATATGACTTTGAGGCGATTCTGGTCCGTCATCCGTCATCGCGCGCGTGGGGGGGGGGGGGTACGCTACCAATACTGTTTATAGTGGAAGTGGTGTGCTGATGACCTCAACTCGAGATGTCGTGGAACTGTGGTTAGAATACTTGGAAGACCTCCTCAATCCCACTGGCACGTATTCCACTGAGGAAGCGGAAACTGGAGATTTTGGATCAGGCTCTCCAATCGTGGCAAGGCCTCAGGGGTGGATGAGATTCGTCCGGAGTTCCTTAAGGCTCTGGATATTGTAGGGTTGTGTTGGCTTGCATGACCCTGCAATATTTCGTGGACATTAGGGACAGTTCACCTAGATTGGCAGACCGGGGTGGTGGTCTCCCTATTCAAAAAGGGGGACAGTAGAGTGTGTTCCAACTACAGGGGGATCACACTCTTAAGCCTTCCTGGTAAGGTCTATTCAAGGGATCTGGAGAGGAGGGTCCGTCGGATAGTCGAACCTCAGATTCAGGAAGAACAGTGAGGGTTTTGTCTGGTCGTACAACACTGGACCAGCTCTATACATACATTCAACACTTGTTCTTCTCAAGGGCGGACGTCTCCTCTCGGTCTCCGCTTTGCTTTTGTATTTTCTTGTCTGTGAAACTGTCTGAGAGCATCTCTTCTACAATATCTTCTGAATCATAACTATGGACTTCAATTTGGTCTGTTGATCATTCAACACAACTGATAATATTTCTTCAAAAAGAACACAGGCTGTAGGCGAGCCGATTTGCCCTTTTGGCATGCACACAGCTGGATATCTCATCGACTTGGAAGACTTGATGATGTGTCTATCTCTGCTGTTATCTGTGGATCTTAAGGACGCATATTTAATTGGATTTATGATAACTGGTTCCTGCATTATGGATTTGACTGGTCCCTGGTCTATCAACACACAAGGAAGATGTTGGCGGTTAATCTGGACCTGGTCAGGCTGCCTGCCTTACATGATGGCTTGGTTCATGTCTCGAGAAACCAGACTTTTGACTGAATGGATTAGATCTCGGGGATTTTCTCAGGCACGTTCCATTGCTATGGTGATTTAAATTCGGACATTTTCGGAAGCGAGTGGACCGACACAGACTGAAGGTAGATGTCATTAAAGTTCTGCCTGTCCCCAAAACAAATTGTGTTTATCTGAAATTTGGCTCACTGACTGGCCCTGACAAGCCATCTTATCTCAACACGCCTGCAGAAGTTTTGTAAACTTGACACTCTCACCTCCTCCCAAACCTTCTGCTTAGGAATTCCACAGATTTATCAGAGGAGCCCAGCTGAATAAACATTCTGTCATCATTT
>JBBPBX010008171.1:0-23991 GCA_038048925.1 Garcialebias charrua | reverse complement strand
AGGTCATCAGAGACTCTACTTCCTCAGACGGCTGAGACGAGCCGGTCTGAGAAGCTCAGTCCTCACCTCGTTCTACAGGTGTGCAGTGGAGAGCGTCCTGTGCTCCAGCATCAACGTGTGGCATGGAGGCTGCACAGTTGCAGAGAGGAAAGCTCTACAAAGAGTGGTGAAGGCTGCACAGAAGTCTGTGGGAGTCAGTCTCCCCACCATCACAGACATCTACACCTCCAGATGCAGAAAAAGAGCCACCTGCATCATGAAAGACCTCACTCACCCAGCACACTCACTCTTTGCACCACTCCCCTCGGGACGGAGGTTGAGGAGCATCAAATGTAGAACCACTAGGCTGAGGAACAGCTTCTACCCTGAGGCTGTCAGACTCATGAATAAATAAATAATAAGAATAAACACTGCAAAATGTCACATCATGCTGATACTGATCTGTTTCTTGTTGCTGCGTTCATCTGTGACTATCTGCGTTCATCTGTGACCATCTGCTCATGTTCGTGCTGCTGTTTATAATGATGTTTTTCTACTACATTAGGGCTTAGTGTATTACTAGCTGATGTCTCTCTTAGTTAATCCTAGATGTTATTATTGTTTTTCTCTTGCATTTGTTGTTGGATGTAACTGGGACCCTGTGTACATAATCTCGTTTTCAACACATGTACTACATGCGGTGCAAATGACAATAAATTCTCTCTGACTCTGACTCTGACTCTAATGATATATATATATATATATATATATATATATATATATATATATATATATATATATATATATATATAGATATATATAAATAAACGCACACACAGCATACATATATAGGTGCGTGTGTTTATTTGCCAGTTATGAACGAAAATATTAGTATCATTTAATCACTGACTACATAAAATCATAACACTAAAAGCTGTCTCTTAAATCATACCTGGTGTTCTCGATCCTCTGGAGGATACAGAGTCTTTTTTCAGGTGGTTTCTCGTAGCCCAGCCACAAAGAAGGATGCAGGTTTTTGTTTTCGGAGCATGTTCAACACACACTAGTTGCAGCCACAAATTCAGCTTCGTCTGATTATTCGTACAGCCACGAACAGCGCAACAGGTACCCGAGCTCCAAAAGGACATCTTCGTGACAATATTAGCTCGAAATAACAGAAAACAGAACTTCAACGACGCGTACAGATCAGCAAGTAAACAACGAGGAGCCAATGCAGAAATTCTACTTCCGGGGTCAAACGGAAGTAAGACATAATCGCTTCTACAGTGACACCCTCAGGAATAAGGTGTATAACAAGATTTTTTTTTTTTTCTGCTGCCTTTCATTTTAAGTTTTTTTTTCATATAGTATGTGTGATTGTTTTGTGTTTTAATTTAAATTGAATAAATTTATAAATAAATAAATAAATAACCACCAACAGAGTATCTGTGGTGAAACTTGATGAGCTTTGGAATCAGCAGTTTAAAACTGATTTTCCAGAGTGTGCCAGAGATGAAAAGGAACCTTCTAAGGAAGATCAACAGTTCTTGGATAAAGTAGCCATTACTGTCAGGCTACATGATGGTCATTATTACATCGGACTCCCATTTAAAGAGTCAAAGATCTGCATGCCAGATAAAGTGTTGTTGAACAATGCCTCCAGAATCTAAAGAAAAAATGTGTGAAAAACTATTTTTTTCTTCAGGACTATAACAACTTCATGTCAGCTATAATCTCTAAAGGCTATGCTGAAAGAGTACCAGATGACAACCTGGAGTGCAATGATGGCAGGAAATGGTATTTACCACACCATGATGTTCTCCATCCACAAAAGAAAAAACTTTGAATGGCGTTTGACTGTGGAGCCAAGTACCAAGGAGTGTCACTGAATAGTGAACTTTTACAAGGTCCTGACTTATCCAGCACATTGATTGGAGTTTTGATTAGAGTTCGTAAAGAACACAATTTCATTGCTGCAGATATTGAAGCAATGTTTCACCAGGTTAAAATACCAGAAGAGGATCAATATTTTTTTAGGTTCCTCTGGTGGCTTGATGGAAAATATACTCAAAACATGGCAGAATATAGGATGACAGTGCACATGTTTGGAGCATCATCTTCTCCCTGTTGTGCAAATTTTCCACTAAGGAAATGTGCTGAAGATCATAGACAAAAGTTTAACCTTCAAGCAATATATACAATTTTGAATTACTTCTATGTTGATGACTACCTTTTCTCAGCAGCTTCAGAAGAGGATGCAATAGCTCTCTATCAAGAATTCTGTGCAATATGCTTGAAAGGAGGCTTTCTACTGAACAAGTGGATAAGTAACAGTCATAATGTGTTGGCCGCAATACCTGAAGCTAACCGAGCAAAGGAAATAAAGGATCTTGACTTAAACAATGATGAGCTTCCAGTGGAAAGAGGTTTGGGTGTTCAATGGTGTGTTGAGTCTGATGTTTTCAAATTCAAAATTGTTTTAAAAGATTGACCCCTGACAAGACGTGGGATCCTCTCTGCAGTCAGCTCTGTTTATGACCCCCTGGGAATCTTGGCACCAGTCATTTTGATCGCCAAGAAGATCCTGCAAAATTTGTGTAGAAGAAAGATTGGATGGGATGATGCATTACCTGATGCACTCAGCTTGGAATGGACTATTTGGATGCATGATCTCCATAAGCTGGAGGACTACAAAGTCAATCGTTGCTAGTTTAAACCAAATGTTTTGGAGCCACGAAAGCTGCTCAGTTGCATCATTTTGCAGACGCATCTGAGGATGGCTATGGAACAGTAACGTATTTGTTGCTAAAGGATTAACTGTATCAGGCACACTGTGCTTTTGTGATGGAAAGGCATGTGGTGCTCCTTTAAAACCAATTACAATTCCTTGAATGGAGTTAACTGCTGCTACCGTAGCAAGCAGAATGGATGTAATGTGGAAGAAGGAGCTCCAGATGGAACTGACAAATTCAGTATTTTGGACTGATAGTACATCTGTGCTGAAATACATCAATAATGAAACGACAAGGTTTTGCACTTTTGTCACCAACAGTGTTTCTGAAATTGCCAAAAATTCAAATGCTTTACAATGGAGATATGTTGACACAACTAGCAATCCAGCAGATATGGCTTCTCGAGGTTTAACAGTTTAATCCTTTCTGAAAAACAAAGAAACTTGGTTGTGTGGGCCTCCATTTCGTCTGCTGCCACTAGAGGAGTAGCCTCAGAATCCTGATGAAGTGAAAGAAATCTCATCAAATGACAGAAATTAAGACTGCAGTTGTGAATGCTATTCAAACATCACAATAAACTGATCCAGTTTTTCACTTTACTGTATTCAACATTTTTTCATCTTGGACTCATTTCAAACTAGCAGTGGCATGGATTCTAACAGTGAAAGAACTGCTTCTACACCACATTAAAAAAAACGGATACTGTACAGATTAAGGATGATCATGATCAAGAGCTTACTGAGCTACAAAAGAGAATATTCACATTCTCGTATACCAGCGGTCTCACATTTGATGAGCTGGACAATGCTGAAATCGCTATAATATCCCTTTGTCAAAGGAAGACGTTTTCAGATTAAATATCCTGTTTACAAAAGGAATGAACACAAAAAGGAAAAGTCAAATTTGTAACCTTAACCCGGTACTGGAAGACGGTGTCTTGAGAGTTGGTGGACGGCTCAACAGACCAGGACAACAGCAAATGGCAGATTTGCCCTTACAAAGAGTAACACCTTATGAACCACCATTTACCTATGTTGGAGTTGATTATTTTGGACCATTTCCAACAAAATGAGGAAGATCTACTGTAAAGTGTTATAGTGTAATATTCACATGTTTAACCTCAAGAGCCAGTCATATTGAAATGGCATCCTCACTTGACCTTCATCAATTCTCTTTGTCGTTTTATTGCCAGACGAGGTCAGGTAAAAGAACTGTGATCTGACAATGGCACCAATTTTGTGGGAGCCCATCATGAGTTGAAGGAGATGATAAAAGGTTGGAATCAGAATCATATACACAAGGTACTTCTCCAAAGGAGCATTAAATGGACTTTTCATCCCCCGGCTGGTTCGCATCATGGAGTTGTATGGGAAAGACTCATAAGATCTGTGAGAAAGGTTCTCAATTCCACCTTAAATGTACAAAGTCTCGATGAAGAAGGTCTCAGGACAGTTTTATGTGAAGCCGAAGCAATTTTAAACAGTCAACCTATTACAAAGGCTTCTACAGATCCAAATGACCTTGAAGCACTCACCCCAAACCACCTATTGCTTCACAAGGCTGCACCATCTGTGGGAGTTCTGGCTTTTGCTGTGCACATTCTCCTTTTCCTACAGTGCTGCAGTTGAGCAATCAACCTCATCAACTGCACCTGGCTCCCTGTCTGGAGGACTGATCTACAAGCGTTACTTAAGCTGCCTGCTGATTCTCCTTCAGTGCTAGGACATTAGCCTTCTGGTAAAGGGTATGGTCAGCCTCTTAACGTCTACTGATGTTAATTCCTCTTCTATGCTTCCATGCTGTTTTTTCCTCTTCAAAGACCTCCAAGTCCTAACTCAAGTCAAGCCTTCTTGGGCCTCAAAACACTTCAGCAAAGCTACTCACCTCAAGAAAGAGAAGAGAGAACCTCAGTGGCGACCTCCTACAACCACTACATGCTCCTCCTCGGCTTCTGTAACACAAAGGATCCAGTAAGCCTTCTCTGTTTTTATTCACTCTATCAACCGGCCAGTAATAAACTTTGGACTCATCTTCTCGCCTCTCCATCCGCAGCCCAACTCCCTTTTTTCCCCTGGAGAAAGAATAAACAAAGTTAATTTTTGTACTGCTGTGACTGTTTTCTCTTCAATTCTGCCTCTTTGGGGTCAAATCCTGACAAAACCATGACAGAATGTCCCAGTCAGTCAGACCCTCAGGGCGGAGTTGGGGACGGGCAGTTACAACGGTCCCTCATAGATCATGCAAGACTTATTGATGGTCATGATGCAATTTTTTTCTAAAATTCTGTCACAATAACAAGAGCTACAAACTAACCTCCAACAGCTCGGTGGGATGGTCCACTCTGTTCAACAGAGCCTTAAAGAGAGGGTTCCCCCACCAGGGAGAACCCCAGCACCGACTCCACCTCAAGCTCTCTCTCTAACTATTTCCTGTTCTATCCGGGAACCCGACATCTGTCCATCTGAATGTTATGAAGGAGATGCCGTAAAATGTGCCCGTTTTCTCCTACAATGTGAGCTCGCCTTCAACAGAGCACCAATCATGTACTATTCAGATACCTCCCGTATCACTTTTGTTATCTCTGCTCTTATGGGTGAGGCTCTCCGATGGGCCCGCTCCTACCTTCGCCGAAGCACCATGGAGTCACTAACCTTCTCTAACTTCCTCAGTGATTTTCACCAGGTATTCGATCTACCTCTCCTTCAGGAAGAGGCTTCCCAGAAAATGTTTTCCTTAAGACAAGGCAACTGGACGGTAGCTGAATTTGCCATCCAGTTCCGCATCTTGGCAGAAGAATCTTATTGGGGGGAGACGGCCCTCAGGGGAGCATTCATTCATGCCCTCAATAAGCCCATAAAAGATCAACTCGCCATCCGAGAAGTTCCTGCTTACATAAATCAACTGATCACGTTAGCAACCAGGATTGACAACCGCGTTCGTGAACACGTAAGAGGGGAGAACTATGTTTTAAATGAGGTTGTTGATTTCAAAAGTTGTGTCGCTACGCCATCTAGTAGCCAAACTGATCCTGAGCCCATGCAGGTTGGAAGAACAAGCCTCTCACCTGAGGAACGACAACACTGCATTGACCACCAACTGTGCCTTTATTGTGGTAAGAAAGGACACAAACTTCCTTCCTGTCTGCTCCGTTTAAAAGCGAGAGCCTACCAGTGAACCGGAGGATCTTGGTGGGTAGTTTGTCTTATCCCTCCAAGAGTAACTGTTGTTTGCCTGTCATGTTTTTCTCTAATAACACCAATTATTCTGTCCAGGCTTTGATTGATTCGGGGGCAGAGCAGAACCTAATCAGCGAGATTCTGGTCAAACAGATACAGATCCCCATTTCTTCTTTCAACCCCACGGTGGCAGTAGCGGCACTTACTGGTCAAACTATTTCTTTCATCAGTCAAAAGACGAATAAAATTAAAATTGTGGTGTCCGGTAACCATCATGAGGAGGCCGAATTCTTAGTTTTTAATTCTTCTAGGCCGCAACTTATCCTAGGTTTTTCCTGGTTAAAATCTCACAACCCTCGCATCAACTGGTCCTAGAGCAGGGTTGAACAGTGAGGTACCAATTGTCCTGAGAGGTGTTTAAGATCAACCGTTTCTCCCATCTCCAGTAAAGAGGAACCTCAGGAGAACATTGACCTATCTAGGGTTCCTAAGATCTATCACAAATTAGCCTGTGTCTTTAGCAAACAACAAGTGTTGTCTTTGCCTCCTCATAGGCCATATGAATGTGCAATAGACCTCCTGCCTGGGGCCCCTTTGCCATCTTGTACATTATATAATCTGTCGGGTCCTGAGAGGGAGACTATGATGCAAATATTAACGATTTGGTAAAATCAGGGATTATTCGGCCTTCAACCTCTCCACTGGAAGCTGGTTTTTTTTTGTCTCCAAGAAGGACAAGACTCTTAGACCTTGTATTGACTTCAGAGGTCTTAACCATATTAAGGTAAAGAATAAGTACCCGCTTCCCCTTATGGATTTCATGTACGAGCAACTTCCGGACGCCGTAATTTTCACTAAATTAGATCTTTGTAATGGATACCATCTAGTTCGTATCCGTAAAGGGGATGAGTGGAAAATCGCTTTTAAAACTCCCCTGGGTAATTTCGAGTACTTGGTCATGCCGTTTGGGTTGACCAACGCCCCTGCAGTTTTCCAGGCATTGGTAAACAAAGTTTTGAGGGATTGATGTTTTCGTTTTCGTCTATCTCAGCGACATTTTGATTTTCTCTAGGGACAAGGAACAGCACCCCAGTCATGTCCAAGCAGTACTGCAGAGGCTTTTGGAGAACAATTTGTTCGTTAAAGCTGAATAAAATAATAAAATTTCACATAATAAAACAAAATCAAACATCTCGGTTTGCGCCAAAAGCCAAAGAAAAAAAGATGAGTTTCAAGAAGAGACTTAAAAACAGCAAGGGAAGAGACCTGTCTTATGTCACTCGGAAGATCATTCCAGAGTTTAGGGGCAATCACAGAAAAAGCACGGTCACCTCTAAGCTTAAGCTTAGTTTTTGGGATCTTCAGAAACTGCTGGTCAGCTTATCTGAGAGAACGGGAAGGAGTGTAAAAATGTAGCAGCTCAGTCAAGTAAGGAGGAGAATGGCCATTTCGAGCTTTAAAAGCGAATAAAAGTATCTTAAAGTGAATCCTATAATTAATTTGGTAACCAATGCAAAGAGGCCAAAACAGGGGAAATACTGTCAAATTTCTGTGTACCTGTTAAAAGTCGTGTGGCAACATTTTGAACCCTTTGAAGCTGGGAAATGCATGAATCACTTATGCCAGCATAAATCGCATTATAATAATCCAGCCGTGTGGTCACGAATGCATGGATTGCTGTTTCAAAATGCTGCCTTGGAAGAATGGGTTTCACTTTAGCTAACTGCCTTAAGTGAAAAAAGCTAGATCTCACAACTGTTTTGATATGAGATTCCAGCCTTAGATCTGCATCTATCTTTACCCCCAGATTCATAACAACTGGCTTGATATATTGAGTCAGTAGGCAATCAACGGGCAAAGACTTTCCACATGAACTTCCAAAAATCACTACCTCTGTCTTGTCTTCATTCAGTTTCAAAAAATTTAGAGACATCCAAGTCTTCAAATCTTCCAAACATAGAAGCAAAGACTGGAGAGGAGTGGAATCAGCTTTCTTTACTGGTACATAAATCTGTGTATCATCTGCGTAGCAATGAAAGGTAATCATGTACTTTCTAAAAACGGAGCCAAGAGGAAGAAGATACAACAGGAATAGAAGAGGGCCCAAAATTGAGCCCTGTGGAACACCATATGAAAGAGGAGCAGAGGAGGACCTATGGTCATTGAGACAGACAAAAAGTATGATTGGTCAAATAAGATTTAAACCAGTCTAGGGCTGTACGGCCAATGCCCACACACTTTTCCAAACGTGTAAATAAAATGTTGTGATCAACTGTGTCGAAAGCAGCCGAAAGATCCAACAAAACCAAAACAACATAGTCACCACAATCAGTCGATAGGAATATATAATTAAAAACCTTTAGAAGAGCTGACTCTGTACTATGAAGTGATTTAAAACCAGATTGAAAAACCTCTAAAATATTATGTTCAATGAGATAAGCCATTAGTTGATCATAAACTACCCTCTCAAGAATTTTGAGACAAAAGGCAATTTCGAGATAGGTCTATAATTTCCCAAGACAGCAGGATCCAAATTTGGTTTCTTAATCAAAGGTTGGACAACTTTATGTTTTAGATTTTCAGGGACGACAACTGAAGACAAACTACTATTTACGAGAGCAAGCACCAAAAGGCCTATAGTAGAAAAAACCTCATTAAACAATTGAGGTGGAATAGCATCATCTAGAGAACCAGTTGGCTTTAGATGACTCACCACCTCCTGCAAGGATTCTAAAGTCACACAATCAAAACATTGAAAAGCAGCAGTGCAAGAAACATAGTCTGAAGGATCATTTACAGAAGGCATGATCTGAACCCTAATGAGAGTGACTTTATCAACAAAAAATTGTAAAAACCTTTAACATAATGCAGGGCAAGACTCTACAAGAGCACGATGTGAAATATTTAGAACAGAATCAATGATTTTAAAGAAAACAACAGAATTGTGATTCCTAGACACAATTTGATCAATTAGATATTGTCTTTTGGGATCTTTCACAATCCTTTAATAACAGCGCCAACAATCTTTCAGTATTTGAAGCGATACCTATAGATTATCCTTTTTCCATTTACGTTCAGCCTTATGACAGCTACTCCTGGCAACTCGAGTATCCTCATTCAACCATGGTTCATGTTTAGATTTTACAGTTCGTAGTTTCAATGGTGCCACCAAGTCCAGAGCTGTTCTGCAGGTGGAATATAACAAGTTTCTGATATCATCAGCATTTTCCATCATAGTCTCAGGAATTTTAGAGTTCACATTAAAAACAGAAGAAAACTCAACAGCAGTAGAAGGTTTAAGAACGTGAAAAAGCTTTGATGCAGTGCATGATTTAACCTTAGTAATGGGCTGTTTTGTATTAAATAAAACTGGCATATGTGACGCAGCACGAGAAAAGTAAGAACAAGTCGGCACACTCTGAGAAAAAAATCAATAAACCTTCAAGTTCTGAGAAATTAGTGAAAATCGTTTTTTTGCTAAATATACTAGTTGAAGTTGTGAAGAAACTATCCCATGCTTTAAAAAACACTTTAGAAGTGTTTAAACTGATAAACTTTGTGTTAGAAATCAGTTTGTTTTCAGAGTAAAAACAAGCCGCAGGGATTTGCGTACTGGGAGTGGGGACACTCACAGCTGATTAACATGCGGACTTGTTTGGCTGGTATCGGAGGCTTTGTTATTGGTTTCGGCCAATAATGTACAGATTTGAAAGAAACACATGGCTAATTAACTTAACATCTATAGATTGCCCAGTGAAAAGAAAAGGCGTTTTGCAGGAATACTTTCAGTTTCTGATGGGGTGAAGACCTTTTTTTCTTTTTTTTTTTAGAAAACCAAACACCACACTAAATAATAGTTGGTGTTTTATTCAAGGATTGTAACGTAACATGGTGAATTTGGTCCAAGCTGTCAGAGCTGTCAGCTGTTTTTCCAACAGACCCGAGAAAAAAAAAGAAGCTTTTACTACGTTCGCAAGCAAATCACAAGCAAATCAGTTTCCACCCATCCATACGTACATAATACATACATCCATCCATACATACGCCCATCCATCCATCCACTATCTTTATTACATTAGACAAAGCAGACATGCGTAATCACCGTGCAATACGCTCCAGCCGTGGTCTGTGTCCAGCCGCGCAATGCGCAATCACGCGCGTTGGATTGGCTTAGGTTTTGCAAATCGCAGCAAATAAACTAAAATTTAAAGCACGGTAATGGTGCACCAATTATGCAGATTCAACTGGCCGTTTGAAAAGGTAAAATGTACAGTTAAGATCGGATGGATCAGCAGTTCACGCTGCTGTCAGCTGGGTGTCATCAGGAAATGACAAAAAAGCTGAATCGACCAGCGTGTTTAATTAAAATAGCTTTGTTTTTCCAGATAATTTTGCTCTAAAATGTTTTTGTTTATCTTTATGGAAGATTATCTTTAGAATTATTTTTTTTATGTTAATATATATTTGGTGAAACAAGAAATCTTATACAAGATACAAGATACAAGAGCTTTTATTAACATTGCACCAGGTACAACGTGATTATGTATACACAGTCATCCAGATGAGGGGTAGAGAATGTAAAGCTGCTGCTTATTCAAAACACATGACATGTTCTTCAGCGCGGCCTCTCTCATCCGTCTCGGGATGAAGGTCAAAGGTGTGAAAAAAAGGTAAGTAAACATGGGGGTTACAGCATTGGTATTAAAAAAAATGTATCACATTTTGTCTGCAAGACACCGCATGACACAGTAAAAACCATACCATAAGCACATAAGGACAGTTACATGTTGCATGTTGAGACTGAGGCAGGGAGGATCTGTCCATGATACATTCCGGATGCCTCCGATAACGCTCATAGAAAAGTTCTCCGGGGGGGGTAGCAGACAAGACAAACAGCAGCTATTTTTTCCACAGTAAGCACATCTCAGGAGAAATTAGATATCCAGCCTTTCCCAAGGCTGTTTCCAAGGGAGTCAGATAAGAATTAACAAATATTTTCACATCAGGCACACATTGTAATTTCTGTGGCCTTCAGTCTGTAAGGGCGATTCTGTTCCAATCCAATTCGGGACTTTTTCCACTGATCCAAGCTCTGACCTCAGATGTTGACCACAGCTGACCAGAGTCCCAATCCGAGGGTGATCTGTTCACCCTCTGGATAAGCTCGCAAACAGCTGATTTCTGATGTTGACCACAGCGTCCAGAGTCCAAATCCGTGGGTGAGCTGTTTCACCCTCTGGATAAGCTCACAAACAGCTGATTTCTCGAGGTCACGGCGCAGACCAGACATCGGGTGCTCCAGGCAGTTAAGTCCTGCTGAAGTCTCCCTCATTTTGCGATAGACCAGTGCTCCACAAACGCCAAAAAAAGCAAAGCGCTGCCATCATAATCCAATATAATCCAAGATTCTTCACCTCCACAGAGCACTCCCAGGAATCCACGGAATCCATGGCGGAATCCATGGCGTATCCTCCGTCACTCTGTGAGGGTGGGAAGGCTCCCCTTGTGCCGTTCCTTCTGTAGAGATCTTGTTTGTAGAATCGAATGCCCAAACCTCCAATCCATCTTAATTTGCGTTCGAGGTGCTTAGCTGAGGAGCTGCCAGCAGCAGGGGGGGGGAAGGACAGGAGCGGGAAGGGTTGCGACTGCCTCCGTCGAGAGCAAGGTTATCTTTCTTTCTTTGAAATACATTATTTAAATGGATGGATGGATGGATGGATGGATGGAAACTGACCAGCCCACAAAAGCTTAATAAAAAAGACCTATAGGCAAAGATAAGGCCTTTCTGCCCTGATGACACAAAATGGTAAATGGAACTTATTTATATAGCGCTTTCCAGCCCCCTGTGAGGAGCCCCAAAGCGCTTTACAATACCAGCCATCCACCCATTCATTCACACATTCATACAATGGTAGTGGTAGCCTGCCTTGCAAGGCGTCATCCAGACCTACCGGGAGCAACTCGGGGTTAAGTGTCTTGCCCAGGGACACAACGACACATGGTGGGCGGACGCGGGATTCGAACCTCCAACCTTCCGATCAGGGGACGACTGCCATTACCACTACACCACGGCCGCCCCAAAAAGTCATGTCCAGCACCAAAACCTTGTGTGACATCTCTAAAATAAGTCTGTGCAGGAACTTGGTGTGTGTAAAGCCTTATTTTCTTTTGGTTTTCCCCTTTCTAACCTCATCAGATGTAACATAAGCATCTCCTGAGTTTACTCAGTTTCTGTGTCCTCCTTAGATGTGACCCTTATTTTTTGGGGTGGGCTGTAACAATAACTCTGTGACACAACAATCAACATTATTAATGTGTAAAACATGTCACAATAACATAAAATACAATTGTTTTTTCTTTTTCTTTTTTTTTTCCAAAAGATCAAAAGGAATTTTGCCAGCAAAGCTGAAGTTATGCACACCTTCTTAGGTGGAGTCTGTGTTGACAGTCAGGGCTGGGGGTTGGGGTTAAGGCAAATTAATGTAAATGAACAGCAATTGTTACCACCCCTAGGTAATGCTTCTAGAATGGGGACATTCTTCTAAAACTTTGAGGCCTGTTTTCTCCTTAATCTTATTTGCAGATTGCCAACACATGCGCGTAGGCAAGGGGGGTTCGGGGGGTTCGAACGAACCGCCCACTTTTAAAGGAGAAGTTGACAATGCTAAATTAATGTGCCTGGATAGCTCAATGGATTAAGCGTCTGCTTTCAGTCCCAGAGCTCGTGGGATCAAGTCCCGCATGGTACAATATTTTTTTTTTTATTCATTCCAAATTAAAAAAGCACAAGAAAACTATTTACAAAACAGCAAGGAATAAAACAATGCATTAAATGAAAGGAATCAGACGAAGAAAATAATCTTATCTGCCCCTTCTCAAACTATTTTTTTTTTCAAACACTCGATTCAAACAACTAATTTTACATTTGTCTTTTATTGGATAAAAAAAGTAGTTAATATGCCTGTGAAGAAAGAAGAATGTGTTAACCACAGGCTGTGGTTAACACATTCTTCTTTTTTTATCCAATAAAAGAGTGTTTGAAAAAAAATAGTTTGAGAAGGGGCAGATAAGATTATTTTCTTCGTCTGATTCCTTTCATTTAATGCATTGTTTTATTTCTTGCCGTTTTGCAAATAGTTTGCTTGTGCTTTTTTAATCTGGAATGAATAAAAAATAAAAAAAAGTACCATGCAAGACTTGAACTCATGAGCTTTGGGACCGAAGGCAAATGCTTTATCCATTGAGCTATCCAGGTACATTAGTATACATTGTCAACTTCTCCTTTAAAACGAACCGCCCCCCACAAAATTCTGGCTACGCTCATGCAACATTGAAATGGCTGTATCTTCTTCTTTTTTTTTTTTTTTTTTGAGTGTCATGTGTTTGGCATCATCGGATAGCTTAGAACCCACACTTTCAGATTCTGTAAATAACTCAAAATGACCCAGGGGAGACTTGTTCCTGGTTTTGCCACGGCCAGTCACATATGGTCCGAAAATAAAGGGTCACCAATCACTATATTAAAAACCGACCAACCATTTGATAAAACTAGATCTAGAGTGTGACCATGCTCATGTGTAGCACAGGTCACAGACTGCACAAAATTAAAAGAATCAATAACATTTAAAAATGACTGAGCCATAGGTGAGGTAGGATAACAAACATGAATATTAAAATCACCAACAATTAAATTTATATCATAGTATGGCATGATATCGGCCAAAAAATCAGAAAAATCATTTATGAAATTTTTGTTATACTTTGGTGGCCGGTAGACCACCACACATAACACAGTATGGGAACCACCAAGTTCAAAAAGACTGTTGAGGTAAATCTGACTTTAAAAATAACCTTCAAGACACCTTTTACTCAAAATTGCCTCAACCGAGATCTTGTGCAGTGTTGAAAGCAGACAGAGTCAAAACAAAGCCCGAGAAGTGATTCTGAATTCAAACAATGATTTATTACCTTTATAGCGCTGAAAGGGAGATGCTCCCACCTAAATCCACGAAGACACGTCTGAGTAATAAAAATGTCTTTGCTTGTTTAAATACAACATTATAAGTTACATTGGAATTTCTTATTGTGAGGTTGTTTTCTCCGGACAGCCGAGGCTTCTGGGTATGGTCTCAAGTGGCCCCTATGCAAGTGGTGTGTCTTCAGTAAGATCACAGTCTCTTGTTGTTTTGTGCAAAGAGGCACACACATTCTGAATTCCAATGACGCACATCATGACTGTGCATTCTTCACCATACACAGGGAGATATTATATATTATATTACATATATTATACATTGCACATTGTGAGAGCGTCTCATTTCTAATAAAACATAGTATTAAAAAGATGACATTATACAACAAGACCAAGCTCAACACTACACTACTACAGAAACGGGCCGGAGACAACTTTTTACAAGAAAAGCAGTTTTTAAAGACTGTCACTAGTCCTCCTCCTCGTCCCATCATTCTTGGAAAATTGAAATAGCAGCAGTTCTGTGGTAAAAGTTCATTAAAAACGCTGGACTCACCCAAATCACTTGTCCATGATTCCGTTATAAATAAGAAATCCAGGCTTTGAGAGGTAAAGAAATCCTTAATAATGAAGGTTTTGTTTGCAAGCGACCTAGCATTCACCAAACCGATCCTGGCAGAGATCAACCGATCTCCAATTTCAGAGATTCCCGACGAAGAGGCTGCAAGTTACGAGGATTTACCCCACATCTACAGGGCCGGGGAGTGCAGGGAGGTCAAGGCTGAAACAATCCATCATGGCCTCCACCAACAGGTACCAGTGTGGGCGGCCGTGGCGTAGTGGTAATGGCAGTTGTCCCCCGATCGGAAGGTTGGAGGTTCGATTCCCGGTTCCCCACACCATGTGTCGTTGTGTCCTTGGGCAAGACACTTAACCCTGAGTTGCTCCCGGTAGGACTGGAAGGCGCCTTACATGGCAGTCGCCGCTACCGGTGTATGAATGCGTGTATGAATGGGTGGATGGTTGGTATTGTAAAGTGCTTTGGGGCTCCTCACAGGGGGTTGGAAAGCGCTATATAAATAAGCTCCATTTACCATTTACCATTTACCAAACAGGCCACCTTAGGATCCAGTACGCGTAGTGGGAACGAGAAACATGGCAACAGCCCACATAAATTGAATGATCTCGAAGAATAATATCCCGAAACAGCCTTCAACCGTACCAACCAGCCATTGCGTTTACCACGGCGGCGGGCTCACCTCCGTCGGAACGGTAGAGTCCAGGAACGACACAGGAAAGCCAGAACGCCAAACAGGAAAGGCAAAGGTTTGTCACCAGCATAATTCCTCGATAACGTAATTCCAGACGAAGCTCCAATGTCTAGCAATCTTTGGCGATCATACACAAACCGAGCATTTGCACTTGTGATAAAATTTAAAGCAAACAACAGAAAAAAACAGGAGGAGCATCCGACGACAAGTCTCAAACACTGGCGCCATCTTGTACTACTTACTACTTGTACTATTATTCCTACGTCACGTTCTTCACTTATCATGGGTCTTCAGGGTACGGATCCCCCACGATAAACAAGGGACTACTGTATTCCAATTGTTTACTATATGTGTGTCCAAAAACTGTTTTTTTTTAAGTCTTCAGTTGATCCAAAATGTAGCTGCCAAAGTTTTAATGAGAGTTGATAGGAGAGATCATATTTCTCCTGTTTTAGCTTCTCTCCATTGGCTCCATGTTAAATTCAGAACTGCATTAAAAATCTTACTTCTAACCTACAAAGCTGTCAACAACCTAGCTCTATCTTATCTTATTGCTCCATATTTCCCTAACAGAACACTTCACTCTCAGACTGCAGGTTTACTTGTGGCTCCTAGAGTTTCCAAAAACAGAATGGGAGGAAGATCTTTCAGTTCTCAGGCTCCTCTCTTGTGGAATCAACTTCCAGTTTCTGTCCATGAGGCTGACACAGTGTCCAGTTTTAAGACTGGACTCAAGTCTTTCCTTCTTGATAAATCCTATAGTTAGGGTTGGCTCAGGTTTCCTGAGCTATCCCTTAGTTATGCTGCTATATGCTTAGACTGCTGGAGGACACAATGACCACATTTCATCACATTAATATTTACAAATGAATACAAATGAATAGTTTGTATTTGTTACTATTTCTGTCTTAACATGTGTTTTTATCTTTCCTCTTAGTGAGGAACCTGCTCACCTGCTTGCCTCCATTCTGAATCTGCCTTTCTGTGTCCTTTTTTCTTTCCTGTCATCTCAGACCCAGCCGGTCGAAGCTGATGTTTGCTTGTCCTGAACCTGGTTCTGCTAGAGGTGTTTTCCTGTTAAAAGGGAGTTTTACCTTTCCTCTGTCTCCTTTGTATTTGCTCAGGATGGGAGACTAGGATGAAATGAAGATTCAACACAATTTGCTGGCTTCCTTCATTCCTTAGATAGTTAACGTTTACTAATTGGCATTTATAATGTATGTGAATGTTTCTGTTTAATGCCCTGAGATGACTTCTGCTGTGACGTAGTACTATATAAATAAACTGAATTGAGTTGTGTGCATGTGTGTGTTGCTAATTAATTTGATTAATATGTCCATTACTATTTTTTACTGTTACTGTAAATATGATCATTTTTTGTCAATATTTGACCTGACCTCAGCTATTGACAATTTGTCAATTTTATAGGATTTATCATGAACCCTAAACACCATGTTGTTGTTTATTTTGTAGTGGGCATGACCATGTCCACTTTAAGACACCTGTGTACTTTTGAACTGTTCCAGAGATGACCTTTACTGACCTCTCAGTAAAGCAAGACATTTACCACAAAATCATTCCATTAGTTGTAATCTGAGAATATAGTCACCGAAGAGACTATTTCTATCTTTGATTTTAGGCTGATGTGATCAAAAGAATAATTTTTGCCATTTTCATGATATATGTTATATGCTGTTATTCTTTAAATGTGAAACATCAATGTGTCATTTCTGCAAGTGAAAAGGTGTCAAAGTTCAGCTAAAATGTCAAACTGACTTACACTGAAATTGTTTTTGTTGAGTTTCAGCTAAAACTCTCATCTAGCGTCTGAAAGTCTCTCACTCAGATACTTTTCCTAAACAATTTCCTTCCCTGCGCTGAATTTCACCTTGAATAGTGATAACAAGTGGACCAATGAAAAAGAGACAAGTTTCTCTCCTCTCTAATTCTCTTTTAAGTTCTAACTTTTGCGGAAACGCTTCAGAGTTTGCTGGGAGCTTCAAAGAGACATGAAGACGTCCCAAAGAGCTGAATGAATGCCTGTCACCCGCCAAGGACAGTCATTCAGCTAAGGATTGTATAACATGCTGTTATGAATCCACTTCGAACGAGCGTAAGCTCAAAACTTTGTTTATTCCTTCCTGGAATAAGCTTATCTTGAAGTCAGAGGCCAAGAGCTGACATATTTTCTGATGACCAAGCAGAACCCAGGAGACGTTGGAAACGTAAACGAATGACCAGTTCAGACGAACTGGGCCTGAAGGACTGTGCATCTTACAGGCTGGTGTCATCTCTTTATCAGACTCGTCGTCAAAAGGTAAAGAGCTGTTTACAAAACGTACCTGGATTTTAGCAGAAATCTGATGAGAAGTGTCACTTTGGCAACATGCTCAAGACAATTTCCTTTAACCCATCTTTCCTCCTATCTTTTTCTCTCAATCTAAGCTGGAAACTATTTTAAGCTAAAGAGCCCACAGACTAAATATGTTAACATCCAGTATTGAAGTCTGTTGTGTTGAATTTAAGTGTGCTGACGTATTAAATTGAAAGAAAGTGAAATCATGTCAATCAAGTGTAATGGTGTTAATTTAGTGATTTATTTTAAATAAATGGTAGTGTCGCCTGGCATACCAACTAAGTTAACGTGTCCATTGTCACTCTATAGCTCTGTTTATTTATCCATCATAAAGATCACAGAAATATTGGGTAAACTGAAAAAGAAAAGAATCCGTGAAATTACTATTCAATCTGAATAAGTAAATTAATTAAGGATAAAGAGGTCAGCTTAATACTGACCCCTGTTAAAATCCTTTAGTTACATCTGGGTGGCACTATATGTGTTTAATGACACAATATATGGTCTCCCTCATGTTTCTTACATCTGGTGGCCCTCGTACGTGTTTTCTGAAAGTTTATTGATAAATCTGTGGTCTCTCATGATCTGTAACGTCATGTTTGCATATTAGGATCCAAGTTTTAAACTCTAAGGATAATAATTTTGGCTGGAAGTGTCAAGACAGGCAGATTCTGCATGTTTTTATCATTTGGAGCTGTGAGATTATTATCGTTTCAACTCTGTTACACGCTGTTGGAAGCATTCAGGTGAGGTTTTGTCAGCCCGTGGTCTGTGGGGGTTCTGGTTCCGGTCCAGTTCACACAGACTCCTGTACGAAGCTTTGTTTGACCGCCGTGTCAAAAGCCTGAAAGCTATAATTAACATCTAAAAGATCGTTGTGCTGGTATTTTGCATGTTAGAGCAGGTCAAAGAAGCATATTACTGTTAGAACGTTGTCGGATAGTGGTTCTGTTCAGACCAGAGTTTCTGCTCCATGAAAAAGTGGACCGGAACCGACCTTGAACGCGGCTCCGAGGGAGTCCGTGTCATGTTACAGTTGACGTGCTGGTTACTGAGCGTAGCTTAGTTGTGCCTGTTTTAAATGTGATTGCCATGTTTCAGGGTTTTGGGGAGTTAATTTGAGGCGTTTGAGTTGTTTTAAGAGTCTATAAAGTTGTGGTCTGCTGTGCAAGCTGACGTTAAAAGGACGTGTACTGCATGTCTGTTTATGAGCTGTGATTGGATAAACGAGAGCTGTGAGCTGTCAATCACTCATGGCAAGCGCTGATTCGCTGTAGTGGGAACGCACGCCGTTGCGAACAACCCACTTTGTCGTCATTTCCGGCAATGCACTGGTCGGAGGTAAGAAACTACATTCACCATGAACGCTTGGGAATGAACTACAAACGCTGTGATTGATTGGTTGACGTCACGTATCTGTTTAGCGAGCTCCGCCTCGCTCAACGGAAGCTGGTGACGCGCTGCGTCGACCCGCCTACTTGTGTCGTCATTTCCAGGTGCACTTCGGGTGACAAGCAGTTCACAGGACAAACGGAGATTTCACTGAGAGTTTAAAAACTCATTTAAAGCCATCTAAACTGTCTAACAACATAGATTTGTCTCTGACAAGACCGTAGTTCGAGCGTTTATCACGAACACACTAGAAACTAACTCTAAAAGGTAGTTTTCAGTTAAATACTGAATGAAATAAATCAGTCACCTCGTGATAAGTTTAAGACTCGAAGCTGCCCCCTGTTGGTTAAAAGACGTTAACAGATGAGTTTTCTCATATAACATCATGAGAAGTCAGCATTTTTATGGTGAATTACCAGCTTTAAAATTGTTCTGTACACAAACAAAAACTCCTGTTTATTCTAAATACAAATTTTAGAATAACAGAGGTACAGACACACAATTTGTGCTCATTTTAAATACTGAAGAGATTTCAAATAACACTCAATAAGCATCTTTTATTTGATTTTCAAAAAAAAAAAAAATAATAATGATGAACAGAGCATTTCCACATTAAGCTCTTCACATCTCTGAATTTTAAACAGAATTGTTGTACATCTGTACACTTTTAGTTAAAAATTGCATTTTTAACGTTTTTCTGTGTAAAATTAATGACTCCAGTTTATTTTAAATAAAACGTTTAAAATAACAAACAAAATTACATTTTTCACTCCAGATAACTGCGGCAACTCAAACAGTTTTACTGAATCTGAAATACATTCTCTTGGTGCAAAATAAAACAAAATCTGCTAACATTTTAGTGTGAACATTGCATTTATTTGAAATCTTTAAGAAGTCGTTTGAGTGAAAGACAGAAAACATTAAGCGTGGTTTAATAGTAATTGTTTTAAAAGATAGGTCTATTAAGTTAATACGGCCACGAAGGCTTAACTTACCATATTTTTCATTGAAGGTAAAACCTAAAATAAATAAAAAGGTACTGAATGAAGGAAAGACTTGTTTATAGATTACAGGAACAAACCCAGAAAGCTGTTTTAGTTAAATAACTCACCGCTAAGAAAGCATTTATTTGCATACACTATTATAAATACCGTCTTATTGATTCAAACAAACATCTCTCATTAATTTGGAGAAATTTCAAAACAAAGATGGGATATGACGATTATGATGAAGCTTTCAAGCTGATCGCATCAAGGCGTGAAGAGCTGGAAGTATTAAAGCAGAAGTGCATTCAAGAACGTGAAGAAGATCACCGAAAAAAACTTGAGTTCGAACGTTTGTTAGGCGAATTAAAAACACAACGGGGTGCTGTAAATGTTTGTGACGCTCACAGACAAAACAATGACCCGATCTGGTTAAAAACAAAACCAGAACGTGAACTACATTACCAAGAAAAGGTCAAATCCCACTCGCTGGAGCTGGAAGGGACAAGTTCATCAACTCCCTCTCCTAAAAAAGGCAAGAAGAAACATGTTTTCCAAACTAACAGACCACGTAGTGTTGATGCCCGCTGGAACAATGAGCCGGAGTGGCTCAGACAAGACCCAGAGTACATAAAACGATTTCAAAGGGGGGGCGCACGTCCTAAAGATAAGAAAGATGGTCACAAACCTGGTTGTGAAGATGCCCGCTGGAACAATGAGCCGGAGTGGCTCAGACAAGACCCAGAGTACCTAAAACGATTTCAAAGGGGGGGCGCACGTCCTAAAGATAAGAAAGATGGTCACAAAAGTAAACCATATCACAAAAGGGGGTCCGAACAGGAACCCCCAGTTCAAGGACAAGCCCCTCCTGCCCCTGCACTGCGGACTGGACAGTCCGGGAGTAGCAAAAGGTCACAGAAGTTCCAGGAAAAAGGCAACATACCTCTAAGCTCTGAGGAGATAGTGGACATAAGTTGGTTGTTTGAAAACTTGAATGATACAGAGGATGACCAAACTGGGACAATGAGTGACCTTGTCTTTGATAACTCAGAGCACACAGTTGATGACAAAGACAGCAAACAAACTGCTGATAGTCAACAACATCCTGAAGGTCATGATGCTGACAGCCAACAAGATGCTGACAGTAAACAAGATTACACAGCCAGAGTCACACGTGAACAGAAACGTGGGCCAAGACCTGTGAGGTTTCTGTGTAACTTTATACAAAGGGGGGTGGCTAAGAAAGCTTACCTGCCTATCACACTGGAAGGTGTCCTTGAGCGTGAAGCCCTCCTGGATGGCAGTTCTGATATAACTATTATGTCGGCCAAGCTGTTCGAGGAGCTGAGGACCGCCGCTAACGGTGTTGACAGGCAAATACCCTTTGAGAAATGTGCTATTGAGCTACAGGGTCTCGCAGAGACGAGAACAACCCTAACAGCTATGGCTATGGTTCACATGCAGATTGGCGAAATGACACTACGCCACCCGGTGTACGTGTCTAAACTTGACTCATTCCCATTTTTGGTTGGCCAAGATTTTATAAACCGCTTCAACGCGATTATAGATTATGGTCGACGGAAAATGTGGAGCACAGTGAGAAAACCCCTGCCAATAAAAGTGCTTCCTAGTTGCGATACAGACTGCCTAACCGCAGGTACCGCAGAGGACACAAGGGACTGCTCATCCGAGGACGAGAGCCCGGTAAGTGAACCTTCAACTACAGGTGAGACAGAAGAGACCCAAAAGTTGGACCAAACTCTGGCCCAACAAGAGAACCTCCTCTGTGAGCTGACACATTCAGCACTCCCTGACCACTGCCTACCACAGGTAGTGAAAGGTGTTGAGATCCAAGGATCCCACACCGAAGACGCTGTACTGTCCTCTGGGACAGGTAATTCGGCAATCAACCAAGCTTTCGATGAAACCTTGGTTCAAGGGCATCTGAGTCCAGAAAATGACAGTCAACCAAACGCTGACAGTCACTTGGACATCATTGTTGCAGATTACGAGGACCCCTCATCAGACAAGAAGGGGGCAAACTCACATTACCTACCACAGGTAGAGAAAGGTGTGGAGATCCAAGGACCCCACACCGAGGTTGCTGTACTGTCCCCTGGGACAGGTAAATCGGCTATCAGCCAAGCTTTCGATGAAACCTTGGTTCAGGAACATTTGTGTCTAGAACTAGTCAGAAATGACATAGTTTTTACAGACTCAAAGAGCCTCTCTTCAGTCGAGAGGTGAGAAAACTCACACAACAACGACAGTGACCCATCGCAGACTGACAAATCAGACACGCCTGCGACTGCACTGACGTTTGAGACACACCTAAATTACACGGAAAGAGGTAAACGTAAGAAAATACGTTGGCCAAAACCTAAATGATTCCTGTGTACCGTCTTCTCTCAGCTGCGCGAACAGCTTAAACTAAACGGTGGCATCCTAACTTGTGCCCATGGACGGACGTCCTCACCTGTGTTCGTGGTCCCCCATGACCAAAGGGGGGTGATGTTAGGCCATGCCAAAGACAAAGATTTGAATGTACACCTCAGAAACACTTTTGCTTTCGCCCAGAAAAACCTGGAAAAATCCGCTGAAGGACGTAAGGCGTACTATGACCAGAAGGCCTCTCACAATGAACTCCAAGTGGGAGACAGAGTCTGGTACTATACGTTCGCCCCAGCAACCGGGAAAGGAGGGTCCGAGACCGGAACTCTCGCCCGCAAACTAATGCCCAGGTGGACTGGACCTCATCTGATAACAGACAAAGTGTCCTCAGTCGTCTACGAAATCAAAATCAGCAAAGGCCGCAAAGAGCCAATTGCTAAATGGGTACATCGAAATCAGATCAAACCTTACAAGGCGTTCAATGACTCCACAAAAGACAAAGATCTCACAAACTCACCGACTTCATGGGATAATAAGGTCGTCCAAACACAAGTTAGTAAATAAACTAATCAGGTTTAAACTACCATATTTCCCACCCTATAAGTCGCATTGTCCAATTTGAACTTAGAAACGCTAAGCCTAAAACCCACAACAAAAAACTAACCTTAACAACCGTTTAAATCCACGAGATTTAATTTGACCTCGGTCATAAAGTTGAGACCTGTTTTTCTTGTGTGTTGCACTTTGGAATCTGACGACAAGAGTGTGTCGAAGCAGTGAAACGTTGTTTCCTTGTTGTTTAGTCATTACTGTTGTCATTAGTTGAGATATTGTTTGGTTCTGAACACTCCCAGCCAAAAAGGTTTTGTATTAACATTGGTTAATGAATGATATGGATTTAACTATGCCAACATGCAGTTCGTTTTGTTAAATCTCAATCGTCGAAGAGTCAATGTAGTTTAAAGCTACTCAAGGTACCATAAACTACATTGACCTCACAATTTCTAAATTGAACCGATTCGATCGTTTCTATTCTAGATTGTCTATTCATTTTGATGAGTCTCGCCATAGACTTCAAAATTTATTAGGAATACCAAATCCTACGTCGTTCGTCTAAAAGACAACAGACATTTAGATCAAACTATATTTCATTTTTTTTTTTTTAACCTAAACTAAGTAATGAATGGAGGAATAGTTTGGAATTAGAGGCCTTCGTTACAGAAGCCCTCCAAAATTTTATAGGTATAGATCCCTATATCTAATTTTACAGAATTGATCCACCCCTTAATTGGTAATCGTAGCTGATCTAAACCATGATAGCTTACATACCAGGTGCATATAGGTAGGGCCTAATGTAAAATCCCAATCATAAGCCCACCTAAAAAAACACATAATTGCATGACACATAGAACCAGAGTGGCACTGACTGGAAACCAACCAGCCAACAACCTTCGATGTGGGGACCTGCAGCTCCAACGCTTGGTCTTCAACCTTCATCCAAGGGTCGCCTCCTCTGCGTCAATCGAGGGATCCCCTCTACATGCTGATTATGAAAACAATTGTTGCTGATCAATCAACAAAACTAACCGTTGTGGAATTACTGCTGTGGAATTACCGCTGTGGATTATAAGACTTTGTTTTCCAAAGGATCACAGACTTTGTTTTCCAAGAGTTAACAGACTCAGTTTTCCAAGGGATTAAAAGCTTTTCGCAATGGGATTACCTCCGAACAGTATGGA
>JBBPBX010008170.1:17643-63233 GCA_038048925.1 Garcialebias charrua | reverse complement strand
GCGTCCTGCACTTCACTATTCCACCACCAGGTTTCCTTATCATCCATTCTCTGTCCAGATGACACACCAAGTACCTTCCTACCTGTCTCTCTAATTACTGTTGCTGTAGTAGCCCAGTCACTTGGAAGCTCTTTCTTACCACCCAGAGCCTTTAACAGCTCGTCTCTGAATTTCTCACAACATTCTTCCTTCTTTAGCTTCCACCATTTGGTCTTCTTCTCTGATTTTACTCTTTTTCTCTTCTTCGCAACAACAGTCATTCTACACACAACCATCCGATGCTGTCTGGCCACGCTCTCCCCTGCCACAACCTTACAGTCTCCAATCTCCCTCAGGTTTCCTCTTCTACACAGAATGTAGTCGACCTGTGTACTCCTTCCTCCACTCTTATAGGTCACTCTATGTTCCTCCCTCTTTTGGAAATAGGTATTGACTATAGCCATTTCCATTCTCTTGGCAAAATCCACCACCATCTGTCCTTCCTGGTTTCTTTCCTTGACACCAAACCTACCCATCACTTCCTCATCCCCTCTGTTTCCTTCACCAACATGTCCATTCAGGTCTGCTCCAATCACCACTCTTTCCTCCCTGGGAATACTCTCTATCACTTCATCCAAATCTTTCCAAAATTTATCTTTCTCCTCCCCATCACATCCAACCTGTGGAGCATAACCACTGACTATGTTTAGCATCAGACCTTCTACTTCTACCTTCAGACACATCACCCTATCTGACACTTTGACTACATTATTTGCCAACTCCTCCTTCAGGACCACCCCTACTCCATTTCTCTTTCTATCCATACCATGGTAAAACAGTTTGAACCCTGCTCCAATACTGCAGCCTTGCTGCCCTTCCACTTGGTCTCTTGGACACATAAAACATCTACCTTTCTTCTCTGCATCATGTCAGCCAGCTCTCTACCTTTGCCTGTCATTGTCCCCACATTTAGAGTTGCAACCCTCAGTCCTACATTCTTCACTTTCCTCCTCTCCCTCTGTCTCCTGACACGTTTCCCTCCTCGGGGTCTTCGACTAACAGTAGTACAATTTCCGCCGGCACCCTGTTTGTCAACAGCACCGGTGGCGGACGTTGTTAACCCGGGCCTCGACCGATCCGGTATGGTTTCACTTTGATGAACTCGCATTATGGTTTTGGCAAGTGTTTTACATCGGATGCCATTCCTGACATAACCCTCACCAGAACGCTTCTTTAAGTTAAACACTCTTAATTCGGCCTGACACTGGTTTCAGTTTAAGCAGACATTCTCTCGTGTGGGTGCAGGGCGCTCCCCGTCGCTCGTGGTTCGGGCTGAGTTGCGTGTGTGGGAGACGCGGGTACGTTGGTTTTTACTTCGTGTGTGTCGTATATACGTTTTAAATATTTTTTATTACTTACTTTTGGGAGATAGACGTGTTCGATTCGGGTCGTGAGTAGCATTTTACGGCTGATGGTTTCACGGGGCGGGTCCATTCCGTGAAGTGAGTAGCGGACGTTGCAAAAGCTTGTTTCATTGGCTGGTTTCTTTTCACGTTTCCGGGTACGTTTGAATCTTGAGTAGCTGGCTAGGCCTTTCGTCTTGTTTGCACGTTTATACGTTCAGGACTGTCCCGAGTTCGATGCATACTTTCGTGAGTAGCCGAATCGCTGCAGCTTGTTTTGGGATTGCAACGTTTAACTCGATGCCCGGTGTTTGTCGGGGACTCACCGGAAGTCGCTTGGGAAGTGAACCTATGTGTCCCGGTGTTTGTCGGGGACTCACCGGACACTTGGGAAGTGAAACTACCTGTCCCAGAGTGCCCTGCGTCAGCTTTGCAAACTGACATGGTGGAATTCACCTTGGGAGGTATGACCGTGGGAGGTCTGAGAGGGGAAGCATGCCCATAACTTACATGCGGTGGTGCTAAATGGTTATCGTGTTTAATTCGTTTTAAAATGTTTCTATAATCGTTTCTTTAATTTTTTCGTTGTTATTAATAACAAAAAGGTGGATATGTTACGTGTATATTCAAATTTTGTGTTTTTAATTTGTTATTAATTGTTTGTGTGGACTCAGAGAGTGTGTGTTTAAGGTTGTCTTATTTTCAGCTGTGTGTAATGATGCCATATCTTGTCCGCTAGAGGGGGGTGTTCACTAACATAGATGTCAGTCTGATCCCAGAGGGCTTTGGCCCCAAACTTTAAGTTGTGTTTTTTAACAGATCCCAGTGAGTCTGTGCCTGTTTGAGAATAAACATTTGAGTGATTGTATTGTGAGAAAACATTATATGGCACACATTAAAGAAAAACTCGAGGACCAACGACAAGAACCTATACAGGAAAAATTGCTGAGAGTTCAAGCTGTCCTTAAGATTATACATGCGGCTAATTCTGGAAAATGTAAAGAGTTGGACACTTTAATAACACAGATTGTTAAGTCAGCAGAAGGTTCAGCAGAAAAACCAACAGAAAATTTGACAAAATTAGTCTGGTTAAAAGTGAGAGAACAGCAGAGACAGCTAGAAGAAGTGGAAGCAAAACAGACTATCTGTAAATCATTCTTGGAACGTTCAATAAAAATTACCAACAACAAAAACAATTAGTGAAGGTGTATAAACAAATAGCTTTATTAGCTCAGAGCGTACAGAAAGTTGGAGAGACAGACAGTGACGCACTAGTAGAAGAGAAAATCACTCCATCTCCGCATGTTGTCAAACCCACCATCCTACCTGCTTCATCTGCAGGACAGTATCCCATGTTCCCAACTAGGAGAGGCTAGGTGAGGTTTGACCACAATGACACTGATGAAGAAGAGCAGGCCCGAGCTGGGAGCAGCATGGAAGAGAGGATGAGAGGTCAGAGAACACATAAATACCGAGATGATTTGCAAAGGGAACTTAGTTTTGTTGATGAATGATTGAAAAGGAATGGCCAGGTTCGATGACACCTCATCCACGGGATTATGACCAAGACAGAGAGGGTCGTGCTACATGGTTGGAGGAGGAGGAGATGGGTGCAATATGTACAGGTCCCCAGAAGGGGGGTAGCAGGAAACAACCAACTAAAAACAGGCCGCTTAGTGGACTCCAGGAAGATGAACAGATGAAGTTGTTTTTTAAGGGTTCACTTACTGGAACCATTGCTGAGTCAGAGGAGGAGTTGGTAAAAGGGAGGTCACAGTTACATCCAGATGATTCAGTGCATGGGTATCCTAGTAGGGTAGCTCGAGAATTTTACACTAGGTCAGAACTGGGACATCCCAGTAGGTCAGGTTCGTGCGTAACACCCCCTAAGTAGGAACGGGAGGTAGAGAAGGACCTAATGACATTAAATGAGGGTTTCAGCAGTACGACACAGATGCCATTGATGAGCGTTCAAGGTCAAAGGGGTCAGGTGAACAGGCATAAGCCGTATAACATACGAGATCTGGACTCCCTCACTGAGAAATTGCTAGATTTGTCTGAGGGAGGCAGAAGATGGTTTTATAAGTTTAATGCTCTTACTGTAGGAGTCAAGTTGGCCGTGGGAGATCTGAATACCATGTTTGCACATTGTACCAATCAATCATCGTTCCAGACGTACATGAATTTGCGGATATTTATCGCAGGCCGTAACTATAGGATCTCAGAGGCCCCGGACGAGACTCCGTTGACCGACGTGTATTTTCACATAAGCCCAATTATAAGAACGCTGTACCCTCTCCCAGTAGAGAAGGAAGTCCCCGAGTTCCGGTGGGACGGATCAATGGATCCGTGGACTTTCATGCAGCAATGTAAAGACACTTGGGAGAAAGTCACGGGTGTTCGTGCGCGATGTATTCAGCAACGTCCATATTTCAGAAAGGCAGTTTTCGACGGATTGCCGGTTGAGGTGGTCGATGAGATGGAGAAGAATGTCGATTTGCTCACGGCCACACCCGACCGGTGGGAGAAACACGTCGTACATTGTCTAAAAATTGCTAAAAGGCAGGGTGATAAATAAGTAGCAGAATTAGAGAACGCAAAGAGTCAATTGATTAAATTCCAGCTCTCTAATGCCAGACAGATACATAACGATGAGAAAAAAGCTAAAGAGAAAAAACAGTTAATTGTATAGACAGTACAAGGTAACACAAAGGAGGCAGTAGAAGCCACTGAGGCAGTAGTAGCCTCTGGGGTGGTTGCTGTACAACAGTGGTCTAAAACTCCTGGCCTGAGAGGCAGAGGTGGACATCCAGCAAGAGGGGTTGGACGGGGTAGGAGAGGTGGCTAGAGAGGGCAAGGAGGGTCTTGGAACATAGGTGCTCCACAAGGGGGATAGCAGGTAGGTGCTTGCTTTTTGTGCGGAATGTAGGGACATTGGGTGCGCGATTGCGCTCAGAGGTACAGGCAACAACCACAACAACAAATGTGGGGACAGCAACAACAGCAACAGCCATACCAACAAACCATGGGTCAATAACCATTATACCAACAACCTATGGGGCAACCGCAGCCCATTCAGCAGATGGGAGGTTAGCAACCACTACCTCAACAACAACAACTACCTCAACCACAACCATTTCTGCAACAAACTCTACCTCAGCAGCTGGTAGTCCAGCCTCCCCTCATGCAAGGGAGACGAGGCTACCAACAATAATGAGACACCCCACAGAAAGTTCTGAGCGTTGGGGGAGGGGCAGACCCAAACATTGAAGTCCAAGTGAGAAATGAATACTTGTGATTTCTGGTCGACACAGGATCGACCTTTTCAACAGTGACTCACATCCCACCTGAGTGCAAACTGTCACATAAATCAGTGGAGTTGATTGGATTTTCTGGGGCTACACAAAGACTACCTATAATGCGTCCACTACTCACAAAAGTGGGCACACAGACTTTGGTTCATCCGTTCGTGGTGGCTAGAAGCTCACCCGCAAATCTGCTGGGGAGAGACATGCTGATCAAACTGGGAGCTTCAATCCTGTGCTCATCAGATGGACTCATGGTGAGGCTGCCGGACGGCACCTCATTGGAATGTGGCCAGTTCACCACTACCCACTCACAGTGTGTGATACAACCAGTACAAAATGAATATGCTGACATGTATTGGGGACTGCTGGAACCTGAAGTCATGGGTGGAGGGGCCATCTATTCTGTTTACCTAGCATGGAAACCTTGGTTAGAGGAACTTCAGCCCTACTGAAGTCCACCCGATCCCCCACATGTCACCCTCTTTTATGACAGAAGAGGTGATGAGGTGTTTCAGGATCACTTTGCAGAGCAAATAGAGGGTAAAATCTGGCCTATCACAACAGGGAATCTCTATGTGGGAAGAGAGGGAGTAGTTGCAATTGTTAATTTAACTCCTGAGCAGCAGGAGTGGTATAGGATGAGCACTGAAGCTGTGCCTAATATTACACTAGGTTTGAATCCAAAATTTCAAGCTAAAGACTTGGGACCAATGGTAAAAAGGGCTTCTGAAGCCGTGGACTAGGTACAAACACCAGTACAATCTGTCTGGCATTCGAAAAGCTATGAGTGTTTTTCAATTGAGTCTACTGCACATGATGTAGCTATAATGTAACATGAAGAGCTCCCCATGGAGCACGGTCGTGAACAAACTGACCACCCGCTCGCAGGTCAGTTGATTGATAGTATGCCTGAGACGTTGTGATCAAGAGGCCCAACGGATGTGGGACAGATTGCCTGTCCACCCATAACGTTTCAGGTCCAAAACACCTATCATCTCTGGATCAAACAATACCATCACAAACTGATCGCAGAGGAGGGTATTGCCGAGACGATCCTAGGATTAAAAGTAAGTGGAGTGCTAGAACCTTCACAGTCTCATTGGAACACACCAATTTTACCAGTGCAAAAAGCAAACACAGGAAAATTCCGCATGGCACATGATTTAAGGGCAATCAATAAACTATTGATAACTCAAACCGTCCCTGTGCCTAACCCAAACGTGGCTTTGAACAATTTGACACCAAAACACGAGTGGTTCACCTACCTGGACCTGGCAAACGCATTTTTCTGTTTGCCGCTAACAGACGAGTGTAGGGATATTTTTTCATTCACCTTTAGGGGTGAAAAGTTGAGGTACAAGAGATTACCTCAGGGTTTTGCATTATCACCTGGGATTTTCAACCAAGTCTTGAAACAGTTTCTGAGTGAAGTTCTACTCCCACAGGACACAGTCCTGGTCCAGTATGTTGGCGATTTGTTAATCGCCAGCCATACTGTCTAGGACTCGCTGGCAACAACCCAATCAGTCCTTGAACACCTACACGCTGCTGGTTTTAAAGTCAGTAAAACTAAACTACAGGCAGTAAGACGACAGGTGTCCTTCCTGGGGAGAGTGATCTCTCAGAAGGGAGCGGGCCTTTCACCTTCCCACCGTGACACAATTCTACATCACCCAAAACCGCAGACAGTGAAAGAGATGCTGTCATTTCTTGGCCTAATAGGGTACAGCAGAAATTATATTCCCAATTATATAGGCCAAACACAGATTTTGCGCGCTTTGGTTAAACAGAAAGGCATGAGAAACCCTACTTCTCAGCTAGACTGGGATGAGGAAGCTGAGAGGACATTTATCACTGTCAAACAACAGATGAGCAGTGCCACAGAGCTGGCGCTAGCTGATTATGGGTGCCCCTTCTACCTTGATGTCTCTGAAACAGACGGGGTGATCAACGACGTCCTGTTTCAGAGACATTAAGGAGGGTGCAAGGTTTTGATGTCTGTCATGTTTACTTGACAACATGGAGAAAAGGCATCCACCGTGCACTCAACACATAGCAGGTTTGGTTAAGCTGGTTCAGAAAACTGCGCATTTGGTAATGGGTCATACACTGAATATTTTAACATCGCACAGTGTCGTGGCGTTTGTGAACTCACAGAACTTCACCATGTCACCATTAAGGCAGCAGAGAATCAACAAAGTCCTTGAAGCATCTAACTTATTGTTCACACATGAGGGAATCAACATGGCAGACAGGTTAGGTGTAGGCGAACCACATGTTTGTGATTGATGACAAGGTCAGACCAGATCTGTAGGCTGTACCATTAGAAGGAGGACACGTGGCGTTCTGTGATGGAAGTTGTTTCCATGGACAGGATGTCAGCTTTGTGCTGGTTTTGCAGTGGTGCTTCAGACAGATCAGGGTTTTGACACGCTGGTGTGTGAGAAGCTGCAAGGGGCACAGTCAGTTCAGAGGACAAAGGTCAGGGCTCTGATTTCTGCATTACAGTGGGCAGCAGGTAAAAAGGTTACCATCTTCACAGACTCTGCGTATGCTTTTGGTGCAACTCAGATAGAACTCGCTCAGTGGAGGAGAGGTGGTTTTTTGATAGCAAATGAAAAGCCAATCAAACATGAGGCAGACATGAGAGAACTAGCAACAGCCTTAATGTTACCCGAGGAAGTGGCTATTGTGAAATGCAAGGGTCACGACACAGACACTTCCTCCTAAATGGCCAGAGGAAATTCTCAAGCTAATTTGGAAGCAAAAAGAGCATCAGGATACATTAATTGGAATCAGATGGTGGTTGTCATCCCAGAAGAAGAAGGACACGTAAGATGGGATGAACAAACCGTGGCCTGCTGTCAACAAGGGGCGTCTCCTGAACAAAAATCAGTGTGGCTGGACAATGGAGCTAAAGTGAGGCAAGATGGATTGTGGATTCATCCTGAAGATGGAAGATAGGTTCTTCCACTAAGCCTGAAGAGGAAAGTTTTCGATGAAGCACATGTACTCGCACACGTTGGTGCACAACAGATGAGGAGGAATGTCCTAAACTGGTGGCATCCACATTTAAATTCGTTGCTCAGATCGTTTGTGAAAGAATGTACCATGTGTTCTTTGCATAACTCGAAGCCGACGATGAGGCCGCGCGAACAAGGTAAATTTCCGACCGAGATGACACCAGGTCATGAGATAATCATTGATTACACCGACATGATCAAACCGGTAAAGGGTTTCAAATATTTACTGGTTTGTGTGGATGCATTTACCAGCTGGACAGAGGCCTGGCCTACAAAAAGAGAGGACAACAAAACTGATTAAATGTTTGATCAACCATTACATTCCTAGTCACGGTTTTCCTGCAAAAATCAGATCAGATAACGGTACCCATTTCAAAAATGCAGATCTACAGAAGGTTGAAAAGGCTTTAGGCCTTAAGCATGCTTTTGGTTCGGTCTATCACCCCCAGTCACAGGGAAAAGTTGAACGTTTAAACAGAAATCTGAAAGAAAATTGGCTAAAATCTGTGCACAGACTAAAATTAATTGGCTGGACGCTCTACCAATAGCCCTTATGGCTGTGAGAGCTTCTGTAAATAGGGGTACCGGTTTTACTCCTTATGAGTTAACTACTGGAAGGCCATTTCCAGGGCCTCAGCAAAACATTGAATGGCCCTCAGAAGAAATTGTTAAAATGTCACACATTGAAACACTAACAGGTCTTTTGTCCAGTTTCCACCTACAGATCCCCGATTCTGTCACTCCTGAGGATGGCAGGCCTGAATGTCCTTTGACACCTTGGGTGCTTCTCAGAGTCTCTAAGCGAAAGTGGCCTGAGACAAGGTGGACGGGGCCGTTCCAAGTTGTTGAGTGCACATCATATGCGGTACGCCTCAGAGGTAAAGGCTCTACGTGGTTTCATCTGAGTCAGTGTGCACCTGCTGAAGAGCCTCAAAGGTCATTACATCAGGTCGAGGCAGACCTGACGGAGCTGCAAAGCTGAGAGCTCTGGCTTTGCATCTGGAGTAAGTGGTTTGCACATGCTATGGGCCTTCTTGCATCTTCATTCTTGAAAACTGTGATCGAGGAAGGTGTGGGCTTCTGTTGCTTCAACGTTTCACTTCCTCATGCATGGAAGTCATCTGTTCCCGAGGAGATGTTCTGATTCGTGTGGGAAAGCATCCTGAAACGCAGCTTTGTTCTTACTGTGGAAAAGCATCCTGATAAGTATCTTTGAGCTTGCTTTTGGGGGCGGACCAGAACGATAGGGAAGTAAGTTCCCCTTGGCCGCATTTCTTTCTGCCTTGTTGCCTTGAGAGGAAAGAGGCAGCTGCACTTCTGCAGCTTCAAAAAGCAGAGTAACAGCAAGAGGAGCCGAAGTGGAGTATCCATCTTGTTGGGTCTGAGCAGTTTTGCTTGCCAGAGGATCGGGGAATTGAACTAATCCCAGCTGGTTTTATTGTTATCTTCAACAATCTGCAGCCCAAGTGATGGTGGCGTTTCAACATCCCAGCTGCGGTTGAAACGAGGGTATCGTTCAGCAAAGATCTGCGAAGAACAAAAGTCAAGGTGTTTTTATTAGATTAAAAGGACTAAAACAGTGTTTTAAATTTTAAAGGTGTTTCTACATTCTTACATTCTTGAAATCATCAAGATTTTGGGTCAATCATTTATATTTTTAACTTTAAATCTCACATTTAAAGGATCATACATTTAAAATTAGATTTTAGACTTTAAATTTGAGTTTTAATTAGTGTTACATTTTATACTTTACTAGAATATTATACTTTACTACTAATTTTATCTTAGAGTCAAGTTAGCTATCAACTATTTTCTGCTACATTTCAACTTTTATTCACATTCAACAATTTTACTACTTTCCTAAGGTTAGAGGTCAAGTTCAGAACACATCAACACATACTTTGTCAGTTTTGCCAGGTCTAATTTTTAAGGGAGTGGGTCACATTCTTCACTTTCAGGTTTTACTTATACAGTGAACGGTTTGAAAGTTGATTCACATTTTACAATCTTCAGGTTAAACAATAAAGTTTGGGAGTTTTACTCAATTTTAAGGTTTAAGGTTTCACTTTGCTTTTAAAAGTCAGTAGAAGTGTGTTGTGTTCATTATAAGACTAACTTTTCTGGCAAGGAATGATCCAGTGATTCCTGTGTTTAAAAAAAAGAGGAGAAAAAGAAGAGTTTGTTACCTTGCATGCATTGAGTGTTTGGACTTTCAAAACTGTTTGCTTATATGTTTGCCTTTTCAGGTTCTGCAGATTTAACTGAGAAAGGGGTCAATTTATTTGTGTTTTTGTTGTATTTCATTACATTTCTGGGTTCACAGTTTGACACTGTGAAGGGTTTCTGACATAGGTTCATCATGGCTGATGGACCCAGTGATGGCATAGTTACATTGAAAAAGTAACTTAGTTAAGTTACTGATTAGTCCTTGGGAAAATTACTTGATTTGGAAAGTAACTAAGTTAGATTACTAAGTTACTTTATTAGTTACTTTCAGCAGCCGCTGACAAGAACCCTCTGTCACAATACATAAAAAATTTAAATGTTTTAATAAAATAATTACTAATAAATATTCAAAAAACAAAATACAGTAGTCTTTCTTGACTTCACTAAACAAATAATATTTTTACAAAAAAGACTTATAAAATGTTTATTTTGAAAATGTGTCAAGTAAACAATACGTTTGTATGAAAATAAATAAAAGCATGAGCCACTGGCCAAAAGGATGGTCCAGCACAGAAGATCAACATCATCAGGTCAGGACTCTGCAGTCTACACTCATCTCCAGGCCAGCGGTCACTCTTTCAGGGATGAAGATGTTCACATCCTTGATAGAGAGGAACAATGGTTTGAGAGAGGAGTAAAGGAGGCCATCTTTGTGAAAAGAAACCATCCATCATTAAACAGGGGTGGAGGCCTCTGGGTTCAACTGTCCCCCTCTTACAATGCTGTTATTGCTAGTATCACTCAGCCCTCTGTGAATAGCAAACAACCATCAGGGTGCTGCTAACTATCCATTGTTAGGCTGATGGTCCGTGAGCAGCTGGTTTCAGCTGTCAGCAGCAAACTGGTTCATCCACTGTGAGAGGGTGCTACAGTATTTATAAGATTGAGATGAATACAGCATCTCAGACTGAGGAAGTCTTTTGGACAAAAGATAAAACGTTTCTACAATTTTTTTTGTTCTGTTTTGTTTTTTGAATGTCCAGAGGACCAGACTTAGCATTTTTAGATTTTTCTACCTGGATTATTGAGCATGCATCAGGGTCATCATCACACGCTTCTTAGCTGCAGGTGGATGTCCCTCAAGAGGAAAAAGACAGCTGCTTCCTCTGTCTCAGACTGGAAATAACACAAACAGGTAAAAAAATAAAAATAGTTAATAAGATTATCATTTTAAATTAAAAAGGTTAATTATTAATAAAAGAACAATACCTCTTCTTGTGGTTGGATCTCTCGGTCATCATCAGGGCAGGGATTTATTCAGCTCCAGGACTTGTTGACATCAGTTTTTTCATAAAGTGATTAACTTTTTGGCTGGTGTTGACATGATGGACGTGATGGAAGACGTTTTAGAGACGCTCAGTTAATTTAAAGCCTGCACAGCAACAACAACATTTCAGACGTAGATCCAGAGCTTTAAAATGTCCTACAGTTTGTGTTATTGACTGATCTGACCTACCTGAAGGCTGTTTTAATGCTGCTGCTGCTCTGTTAGCAGTGTTTACAAGCTGCTCCTCGTTCACGTTCGGATCACGTCGTTAAGTCCGTTCAAGTTAGACGTGTTGTCTGCTGCAGATCCAGTCTCCGTGAAACAAAGTCCACACACCGTTTTGGATGTGCGCTCGTGTTTTTAACAAGTCACAACGTTCCCAAACAAACAGGAGACCGCAGCGAGATGCTAAACCTAGCTTAACGCTAACGTGTGCTACAAGACACCGGGCGGTCGCATAGACTGACGTCACTCCTGTCTTTTTTTTTTAATCGCTCCCCCCGAGACGCATTGGCGAAATAAAATAAAATTACAGTTCTACAGAAAATGGCAAAAAAGTAACGCACAATAATTTGGAGTGAGTAACTTTAATCTGATTACTGGATTTTCAAATAGCAACGCGTTAGATTACACGTTACTGAAAAAAGTGGTCCGACCAGAGTAACGCGTTACAAACTGGACATAACAGAGTTTTCCTGGCAGAGGGTGTGGTGATGTCAATTATGATTTTGATTATCTTGATGTTGGAGTTTCTCTGTGTTATATCAGGCCTTCAGAGGTGTCGCACGGTGAAACATCCGATTGACAAGAGAGAGGTCCCCAGGTTTAGGGCGTGGTCTCAGATATAGGACATTGATCAGTTGACCCTGAATCTGTCTCACAGCTTCCAGATGAACAGTTGGTACAAGTATGCTCAATTTTTGGCTAGAGGGTGCCACGGTTCTGAGTGTTACGTTTGCACCAAGCTTCCTGTCACCGAATCCCACCTGGACTTGCGTGTGAAGCCCTTACAGCGCAGGGTGTCTTTTTTTTTTTTTTTTGTAGTACAGTTCCAGAGGGTACATCAAAGAACCAGCGAAGTGTGACTTCCGGCTGAATGGCGGTGGGATAAGTTATGTTTAGGTGCGCTCCTGCAGAACTGGCCTGTTTTCCAACTAATGCCTGGCACTTTCTTCCGATTTTGACCGCAAACAATAGACAACTTACACATTTTACGCATATCTCTTGTTCGATCACTAAAATGCCACCAAAGCCTGCTAAAGGAGTAAGTTCGATCCAAGCTCACCTGCGGCCTGCTCCTCGTGGCGGAACCTCGAGCTGTCCTGGGTCACCTCCTCCGTCTGAAGCACCAGCTGCCGCTGCAGTTTGTGATGTCAGCAGCCTCAAACAGGAGCTGCTGGTGGCTCTCCGAGAGGACTTTACTGCTATAATTAAATCAGAATTCCATGTCGTTCTGGGTGAAAGTCTCTCGTCGATCAATGCCGAGCTGTTAGCCCTCAAAAAGGAGCTATCATCGGGGCTAGCTACAGTGCAGGAGAATTTCACGGGGCTAAAGCTAACGGTAGCAGAGGTGGAGAAGTCCGTCTCCACCTGCACTGATGACATTGTTAGCCTCCAGAAAAAAGTCGAGAGCCTCACGAAGACGGTGGCACAGCTGGAGGATAAATGTGACAATTTGGAGTCCCGGTCCCGACGTCAGAATATCCGCATCATCGGTGTCCCGGAGGATGACCCTTCATCGGCTACAATGGCTGCGGTCTCTCGGATGCTAAAGGAGGCCTTCGACTTTGAGGAAGAGCCGCTGCTGGATCACGCTCACCGCATCCCAGTCCCCAAACCGAAGGTAGGCGAGCGGCCCGTCCAATTGTAGCTAAGCTACACTACCACACGGACTGTGTGAAAATCCTGGCGAAGGCGAGGGAGCTGTAGCAGGTCAAAGTGAACGGTACAAATATCTTTGTGTTCCCCGACTACACTGCCAGAATGGCCCGTGCGCGGGCCGCTTTCACTGAGTGTCGCAGCAAGCTTCGCGGCGTCCAGGGGGTTCGGTTCGGCTTGCTCCACCCGGCCCGGCTGAAGATCACGTATGATGGAACTACACGGGTGTTCACATCCCACGAGGAGGCGAGTGTGTAAATCGAGTCGATTACAAAATGAGAAATATAATTAGTGTACTTTGTTTTACACTCAGGGAATGTCAGTATTATTAGTTATTATTATTATTCATGTTTAAAAATATAATCAGAGTGCTCTGTTTACACTCACGGATTTAATGGGTAGAAATAATAATCAGTGTGCCTTTTCTTTCATACTCAGGGAACGTTAGTATTATTAGTTATTATTATTATTATTATTCATGTTTAAAAATATAATCAGAGTGCTCTGTTTACATTCACGGATTTAATGGGTAGAAATGTAATTACTGTAATGTGCTTTTTCTTTCATACTCAGGGAACGTTAATATTATTCGATATTATTATTATTATTATTATCATTCGTGTTTAAAAACATAATTAGAGTGCTTTGTTTACATTCACGGATTTAATGTTTAGAAATACAATTAGCCAGCTTTCTTTTTATTTATTTTTTCATAGTCAGGTGTCAAAGTGTGCAGGACTTTTATGTTGAAAACAGACCGACTTAAGACACACAGCAAATTCACGTTCACGCACACACACACAAAACCAGATTAATAACACATATATGATCACTCACAGGCCCTGAGTACAGGGTGTACAGAAACACAATTTTTATATATGGTTTTTAAACCTTGGTTCTAATCATGGCATTTTTAATTTACTGACAGAGGAAACATGGAGTATGCTCTGTAACTTTTGTTTGTATTTTAGTAAACTGTCTTTGAGTTGTTGTGTGGCATTTTCAGTTAACCCTGTGCTATAAGAAATAAGTTTGAGTCAGGCCTTACATGCACACACTAGGCAGAAAAACCAAGGCCTCTGAAAAGCAGCAGGTCTCTCTCTGAGAAAATATGGATCAAAACTAGATAAGAAGCTGCAAGGAGTTGTTGCAAAGAGCTTGGGTTTCTTATCAAGAAGAAAGAAAATAGTTTTTAACACTAGGAATACCAGAATATTCAGATGAGTACTACACTTACCACAGTCTGTCAAATTACAGATTGAGGGATTTGCATTCAATTAGGTTTGTGTGACCCCCTGGGGCTGAAGTCTTTTGTGTGCTCAAAACATCCCCCCAGTAGCATAAACAAAACATCTCCCCCATATTCCAACAACAACATTCCTTCTGCAGGTTTAAAGTGCAGCTTTTTACAACACAGACCAAACTTTTGGAGATGTTGATGACTCTTTGCAAATGTCAACGCTAGAAACTTCAGTTTATTTTATAGATACTGTATACGTTTTATACTTTTTATACTACTATGCAAAAACTCAGGACAGTATTACACTTTTATTATTTCATTTTATGCTTATGTTCATTGGGTGTTTGGTGTTTTAGGGGTGTTTGGTGTTTCAGTGTTGGTGTAAATTTTCATACTTTTATACTATTATGAAAAAACTCAGGACAGTGTTACACTTTTTTACTATTTTACTATTTTATGCTTATGTTTATTAAATGTTTTAGTGTTTAGTGTTTAGATGGTTACTGTTGCACCGAGGGACTGAGAGAAACGCAATTTCGGTCCTGTGTATGTCCTGTACATATTGCAGTTCTGACAATAAAGTTGACTTTGACTTTGACTGCCTCTAAGCGAGCAGGTCCCCGGTTCAAATCCTGGTCCGGGGGCCTTTCTGGGTGGAGTTTGCATGTTCTCTCCGTGCATGCGTGGGTTTTCTCCGGGTGCTCCGGTTTCCTCCCACAGTCCAAAAACATGCATGTTAGGCTGATTGTTAACTCTAAATTGACCCTAGGTGTGAGTGAGACAGGTCCCTCTTGTAAATGAGTCCCCGTGGCTCAACGAGTCCAGCCTGTATAAATAAAGGTTGAATGAATGAATGAACAAACTGATATGGAGAGAACACAAATTCTGTAAGAATAAAAATACTAAATATCACCTATTCCACGGTCAAGGCGGGATTGCATTGGTCACTTTTATCTGAAGGCGGCGGGATTGTACAGGTGGTCCCCGACTTACGAGGACATCGACTTACAGGCCTTCGGCCTGGAAACCCTGCTATGGACCGTGTCGGTTCATAAGTTTCTCCGCGGAGACACATGCGCTTTATGTGAACGGCGGTTTTGTCAGGAAGGCATCTTTGTCCTTCCTGGACGAAGGACAAATGGTAAATGGAGCTTATTTATATAGCGCTTTCCAGCCCCCTATGAGGGGCCCCAAAGCGCTTTACAATACCAACCATCCAACCATTCATACACACATTCATACACCGGTAGCGGCAGACTGCCATGCAAGGCGCCATCCAGTCCTACCGGGAGAAACTCGGGGTTAAGTGTCTTGCCCAGGGACACAACGACACATGGTGTGGGGAAACGGGATTCGAACCTCCAACCTTCCGATCGGTGGACGAGTGCCATTACCACTATGCCACGGCTGCCTATCTGCCTATCTGCAAGCTACATGCTGAGTGAAATAAAATTGAATAAAGTTGTTTCACTCCAGTTTTCATGTAAACATTCATACTTTTGAGTGTGGAAAAATGATTGTGTTATACAACAAATACAGAGCTTTATCATTCAATGGGTCTCTGACTTTGTACAGTACTGTAATAGATTTAGTATTTTTATTCTTACAGAATTTGTGTTCTCTCCATATCAGTTTGTTCATTCATTCATTCAACCTTTATTTATACAGGCTGGACTCGTTGAGCCACGGGGACTCATTTACAAGAGGGACCTGTCTCACTCACACCTAGGGTCAATTTAGAGTTAACAATCAGCCTAACATGCATGTTTTTGGACTGTGGGAGGAAACCGGAGCACCCGGAGAAAACCCACGCATGCACGGAGAGAACATGCAAACTCCACCCAGAAAGGCCCCCGGACCAGGATTTGAACCGGGGACCTGCTCGCTTAGAGGCAGTCAAAGTCAAAGTCAAAGTCAACTTTATTGTCAGAACTGCAATATGTACAGGACATACACAGGACCGAAATTGCGTTTCTCTCAGTCCCTCGGTGCAACAGTAACCATCTAAACACTAAACACTAAAACATTTAATAAACATAAGCATAAAATAGTAAAATAGTAAAAAAGTGTAACACTGTCCTGAGTTTTTTCATAATAGTATAAAAGTATGAAAATTTACACCAACACTGAAACACCAAACACCCCTAAAACACCAAACACCCAATGAACATAAGCATAAAATGAAATAATAAAAGTGTAATACTGTCCTGAGTTTTTGCATAGTAGTATAAAAAGTATAAAACGTATACAGTATCTATAAAATAAACTGAAGTTTCTAGCGTTGACATTTGCAAAGAGTCATCAACATCTCCAAAAGTTTGGTCTGTGTTGTAAAAAGCTGCACTTTCAACCTACAGAAGGAATGTTGTTGTTGGAATATGGGGGAGATGTTTTGTTTATGCTACTGGGGGGATGTTTTGAGCACACAAAAGACTTCAGCCCCAGGGGGTCACACAAACCTAATGGAATGCAAATTCCTCAATCTGTCATTTTACAGTCTCCCATGGGAGCTATATGTAAAATATGTACAAGTACATATGTTTGGTATTCCTAGTGTTAAGGTAGTTAAATCTCATATAGAACTGATCAAACATATAAATGTAATCTTTTATTGGATAGCGATAAAATCTTAGCATTTTGAATCATGATGCAGACACACGAAGCCATACGAACAGCAGGCCTCATATTTACCTAAACACACAGCCTCTTCCTAAACCAGCGTGCGCACAACCGCGCACACACGCATGCACACACATGCACACGCACACACACACAAGCACGCATAGAACCAAACACGTGCACATGCGAAGGCCTCAGAGGGCTTTCGCCAGATAAGGGAGGTGCAGCTCTGACACACACACACAAAAGGGAGCAGCTGCAGATTTGAGCTGGTTTTTGCTGTTAAAAAAGGTTTAGAGCTTTCAACAAAGTAATGAATTATTATCTAAAACAAAAATAATCAGACATGCAATGATTATGTGAAATGTATATCCTATAATTAACTGAAGATGCATGATTATAGTATTGTGAGTATAATGATGTGATTTACATGTTTTCTTTTAAGATTCACAACAAACCAACAGGTGCCCCACAGCTGGGTGTTGAAAATAGTTTGTGAACATTACACAACACGTTAAAAAAGTGGTTTCTCCACAGTTTGAGTAAATATAGGTAAAAGTTGAGAATCTATGTGAAAGTTTAAACTTGTTTGACCAGGAAGGGAGGGGCTGAGAGCTGAGAGGGAAGGAGAAAAATATTATGTCATTGTTTGATGAGGGTTGGACAGGAGGTGTGGACTTCACCTTACCAGTGCCCAGTCAGAACCTAACAAAATGATGTAATTAACCAAGGGGGGAGCAGAAAAAAGCCCAGTTTCCCTATAAAGGATGAAGTTTAAGAAGAGAAAGACGCTGAAGTTGCTGAGTTCCTGAAAGGTTTTGAAGACCTTTGGATTTACTGGACAAGAATTGGACCTTTGGAAGCTTTTCTGAAGACTTGGAAAATCTGAAGAGGATTACCTTTTTTGAAGAAAAGAGGAATCTCTTTTGCTCAGCCCAGATTTATTTCCATTTTTTTCAAATTCGGACATTAGCTTCCAGAGTGGAGTAACAAGCGATCAAACTCAGTTCGAGTTGAAGAGTTTTATTTTTCTTCCTTGCTTCTGGAATAATTCCTTGAAGAGCTATACCTTTGAAGGGGTAAGGGGGAAGCTCCCATTTCTTGTTCATCTAAATTTATATTAAACAGCAAAAAAACTTCCTTCTGCATAAGGATTAAATGATCAGATACTCTTTTGAGTCACTCGAAGCGAGGTTGCTCGATGGAAAGCAGACGGGCCTTGTGTTATCAGTTTGTTTGAGCTGAAAAGAACACAAAGTTCTTTTTATCCTCCCTGCTGCAGCAGCAGGGAGGATAAAAAGAACTTTGTGTGTCAAAAGGTCTTCTTGCAGCAGCAGTGCTGCTGCAAGAAGACCTTTTGACAGTTCAACTGAGCTATGAATGGATATTTTCACATTATTTTGGATTAACTGATTTCTCCTGATTTGAAAAGATTTTTTGTGGAACAAACAAATTATTTTTGATTGAATTCAACTATTAAATCAGTTATTGTTTCAGGTCACCTGGTCTGACCACGGAGTAGGATCTGCCCACTGAAGGCTGACTGGCCTTGGACTGAGAACT
This sequence comes from Garcialebias charrua, assembly GCA_038048925.1. NCBI lineage: Eukaryota > Metazoa > Chordata > Actinopteri > Cyprinodontiformes > Rivulidae > Garcialebias > Garcialebias charrua. The sequence continues at coordinate 44,727 of JBBPBX010008170.1, read as the reverse complement.
GAGAAAACACGGTGTACTCTTTATCTCCATCCTGCTGAAAGTACCTCATCAACTGGACAGAACCAAGAATCTTGTGGAAAAAACTACAAGCTTTGATGAATTAAAGCAGAGAGTCAAGAGTGCAGCGGGCGAGTTGTTTCTGTAAGTACACTATGTTCCATTTTTAGGCTCCGGATTAAGGATTTCTTCCTTTCTGTCAGCAACAGAATAAAAGGAATTTAGAGGGAGTCTTGTACACGGTATCAACATTTTGGAAGATTCCAGGTCTGTGTTCTGAGACCTGAGGTTTTGTAGTATTTGATAAGGGTACACGACGTACTTTTTGGGCTCCGGCCGGCTAAGGAAGGCCTTTTCATCAGCATCGCAGAACAAATGAAGGATTACAACATTTTTGAATGGATATAACACTTTTGTGGAATAATTGATTTGCCTAAAAGGATTACCAGATTTTTTATGGAATACAATTTGCTGAAGTTGCTGAAGTCATGAAGAATTAGTTGAATTTGCTGGATACTTTAAGAAGATTGGATTAATTCAAAAAGAGTTTACTCCTGGACAAAAGGAGGGTTACTTTGCGGCATCGGGATCTGCTCTGACGGGTCTTGGCTTATCAGCTTGTTTAAACTAAGGGAACACCGCTTCTGATGCCCTGGTTGTCAGTACCGCAGAGCAGATGATGGAAGACCTTGAGGAATTATATTGTGGAAAGAAGACTTGGATCAATGCCTGCATTCGGAGAGCTGATTGATTTTAAATCTGGAAAAGTTTAAAGAGAAGTTTGTGCGTCAGAGAGATCAGACTGCAGCAAGCTGAATGTTTGGGAAAAATTGGGAAGATAAGAAGAACACAGTGTCCCTGTTTATCTTCTAACTGCTGTTAAAGGCCTCTCGTAATGGATTTTTAACTAATTTCCAGGAATTACCACATTTTCTAATGGATTGAAATTGTCTATTTCTGGATTACCATTTTTCTGAATGGATTTAACAAATTTGTGGAACAAACAAATTCTCTTTGATTTAATTCAACTATTAATTAAGTTACTGTTTTGGGTTATCCGAGACCGACCCCAGAGCGGGGACCTGCTAGCTAGAAGCTGACTGACCTTGGATGGAAAGCCAGGAGAACACGATGTTCTAATTTTAGCCTCAGGCCTGCTTTGAAGGCCTTGTTCATCAGCTGAAGAAGATTTCTTCAATCTACTGGAGTGGATAAAAGCTGCTTTTACTGAATGCAAGACCCCAACCTTGGAAAACTGCTTGTTTGAGCTAAGGGAACACCGCTTCTGAAGTTTTGTTCATCAACGCCACAGGTCTTGAATGGATTAAAGCCTGAATTACAAATTCTTCCTTTCTGATGGGATTAAAACACAAGACTACTTGGGTGGATTATTAAACAAGCTCTTCCTGGTGGGATTAAACAAAGATTTGTCCAGTCTGCTGGAGTGCAGACTTCTGATTGGAGTACAACAGCATCACCTGGAGGTTTTTCTGTAGAAAAACAACAAGATTTCCTGATGGGATTATAAAACGAAGTTTTCCTGGTGGAAATAAAAACACAAATCGGAACACAACAAGATTACCTGGATGGATTAAACATATTTGATTGGAATCAGATTATTGGGGAATAAACCAATATTTTTGAAGATTATACAAATTAGTGATTGGAATACAACTCGATTCAATTACAGAAAACACTTTAAAGCCTAGTGTATGGAAGACATCTTTGGTGAGCTGTTGAATCTTTTAACTCTTTGAATGCAAGTCATGTATCTGATTTATTCATTCTGTAGTAAGAAGTGCTTAAGCTGTTCCCTTGCAAATATTAATTAAAGAAACATAAAACGTACAAATTTGGATTTTTTTCATTGAGTCACGTGATATTAAATGATGGGAAACTTGGTTCAAGGATAACAACAATTAAGTGATGGTTCAAAGAGTAAAACAATATCACTTGGAGGGTTTTGAATGGTTTTATTAGCCTAAAAAGTAAACAACCCCCTGGGACCTTATTTTCCTAGGTCCTAAAAATTACTAGACCCGGAAACAATTGTTATCTACAAGAGGTAAGCTGTCGTTAATGCATGTTTCTCCGTGAGATACGATCTGACTCCATTTTGCTAAGTCAGGCTATCTAAGGGAGTGAAAACGAGGGTGTGATGTGCAGATGTTAGACAGTGAACAAGTCTAGGTGAATTACCTCGTCTCAGCCTTAATCCTAACTGATCTGGAGACATATCGGGTAATACTCGAGTGCAAGGACATTAAGGAACCGTTACTGGAGTAGGCTGGAGTGAGGACTTGTTGCAAGGTCCTGCGGCTGCCTCACTCGCGTAGAATTGACATGGCGCCCAACGTGCTCAAAGCATAACGAACTCAAGATACCAAGGCGTGCGTCAGTGGACTGACAAGCGCCAAACCACAACACTCCTAGGGTGGAGGAGTTGTAATTACTGGGCTAGCTACCAGTTGAGTACCTTTTAACTCCACAGCAGTGGGACGGGGTACATAGGGCTTACTAATGGTCTGCTGATCACAGATCAGGAGTAAGATTAGCAGCAGGTCTGTTTTCATCCCAGGATCAGGGACATAAAGTCAATCGGCTTTGAAAACATACCGACTCGAGACGACAAAAACAAAAAATGGCTACAGAGGTGGCACCAGTAGGACTGGAGGACCAGTCCAAAATGAACGATCCAACTGAACCAAAGCCCGAGCTGGTATCTACTACCACGACGGAGGATTCTCAAATCCAGCAGGTGAGAGCACGCATGGATCAAGGACAACACCTCACATCAGTCTGGAAACGACTCGGACGAACAGTTCCTCGAGAAAGAGATGTTGGGGCTCTGAGAGTGGTAGTAAGGGGAAGGACAAGAGAAGTGACCTTCATTGGGATGCCCGATGAGACCTTGGTCCTCAAGATCGATCAAGCAGTAAAGTCTGGTGACCTAGAACAATAGTGTTGGGATGAAAAGAGAAAAGACGGGATGAAACAAAATCTAAGAAAGCAAAAAGCAGCCCATAGGGCTCAACAACAACAACAACAACATCATCAACACAGGGGGCATCAAAGACAGTCAGAACTAGGGTGTAAGGAACCACCCCCGAGACCCCAGTCAAAACCAAAAAATGGGGACCAACTACATGGAAGGTTTCAAGCGCCAGCAGTTAACACAACACCTCGAAGATGGGGCGACTATGTGCCCTCAAAAGAATATGCTAAAATGACCCCTGATGAAAGAAAGGCCCTTCGTGAATTCCGACTGAGAAGGGATGGGGGGGCCAGATGAATAATGGCCGAAAGGTTGCGGGTCACCCTAGATAACGCTTATTGGGACGGTAAATCTATGCCAAAGCGGATGGAAAACCTTACCTGATAGATTCTGGGGCAGAGGTGTCTATGACCCGCAGAAACCTAAAGACAATCGGACACTATATGGTTCAATTGGCAAACAGGACCGTACAAAAACCTAAAAATATCCCCGAAGTAACAGAACAAAGAGTGTATGAGAGCAAATTCTCCCCGGATGGGAAAGAGAAGTTGAAGCAAATCATTGAGTTGGCTTCCTTAACTAGATTCAAACACGACTGCAGAGGCCTAGGTTCAAAAACCGTACACCTCATTGAAAGGGGAAGAAATGGATTGGAAAGTGCTAAGGGAAAACTGGTGACTCACCATGATTTGTGGAAGAAAATAGCCGAAATGAAGCTGAATCTACAAAGTTAGAGGTAGAGCACCAAAAGTCCCACACCAAGAAGAAGGAAACTACTGGTAGGGAAATGAAGAAGTGGACGTTCTGTACAAAGAAAAATCGTTTTGTCGATCGAGAAGTGGGAAAAAACCCCGGCGAGCTGAGGGTCATACAGAGAATACGTGTTGGAGGTTGTGCGTAACGTGCATGAAGAGCTAGGTCATGCAGGCTTACAAACCTGGACACAGGAGGAGTTGGAGAGTCAGGGGCTCTGGATTCCCATGCAGCAAATTCGAAAGGTACTGCAGGACTGTGTGGTACTGTATTTGGTCAATACAACCTCAGGACGGCGTGGGTACCGAGTGGATGAACAACCTAACAGGTGTCACGGGTGGCACTTGTTAACAGTAAGAAAAACAAGAAGGCAACGGTGTTGCTATCATGCTGAAACAATTCTGTGGGTCGTTGGGCTTTCCAAAGGAACTGAGAGCTGATGATGGGACACACTGTCACAACGTACAAGTGGATCATTAGTGTCAGACTTTTGGGGTGATGCGTTTTCTCACTGCCCCCCACGCCTCAAGCCAACAAAGTTGCAGAAAGTACCACAGGTTTAGCCCAAAAATTGGATAGCTAAAAATGCTAAATACCAAAGAATGGAGCACTAAAACTGTGGAAGTAAGGCAACCCTTGAATGACAGGCGTCGAGCTGGAAGACCCTCCCCCGGTGAGGAGCTTAACCAACGTCAATTTAACACGCTGGAAAGTAGCGGGGCCTCAAGGTCAAAGAGGAACAACCAGCCTCCAACACTTCATTTGAGGTTGGACAAAAGGTGTGGGTCAGAGCACAGGATCACCCATCAACAGTTGCAGTAGAGCCAAAATACAACGCCACAGACAATGTGAACAAGATATTGAACAAAAAAAAAACAACAAAAAAACACGGTCGTGTTAACAAAGCAGGGAATCCAAGAAAGAGAGCAACTGAAGCCAATTCCTAGCTAATTCAAAACCAGAAACCGGATTATGGCCAATGAACCAAGTACCATGCTCCCCTATCGTAGAATGGCCACTATATGCGGGGGAGTTATCTTAAGACAACAACCTCAGAGCTTTGGGCAGGTAGGGCTCTGAAGACCTTGGAGTACGCCAAGAGAAAATACCTGTCAGCCAAATGCAAAATGATTAAGTGGAACAAGCTGTAAAACAGCTGTGAAGTCAACATGGAACCTACTGGCCTACCCATTTGGTGGGAAGGACCAGGAGAAGTTAGGCCCCTCAAAACTTGAGGTGAAGATAAAAGACGAAAAGATAAGCCCCTCAAATCTGAGGTGAAGAACAAAGATGAAGAAATTATCCCCTCTGAGGTGAAAAACCTGAGGCGAAGAGAAAAAATAAAGATGAAAAATAAGACCCTCAGAGCTGAGGTGAAAAGAAAAGATGTACGGGAGTACAACTGAAGCCAGTAAGGTGGATACCTTTATTTGTGGGAAATGTAAGGCCACAGTTTTACCAGGAGTAATGATCCTCACACAATGGGAATTGAGTGAGAGACGCCCAGAAGATTGTACCTGTAAATGGGAGGGGACTATGGTGAATTACTATGTAAATTGTCAAACGAGGATGGCAGATTCCCGGAACAGCTGCACAAAGGGTAGACACGCCCATAAGACCTGACTCCACCCAGTGGATTAAAGTCTCAGTACAGATGGTCGTGGCTCCATACAAGGGAGTGTACTCGGTGGGAGCTACAATACAGTTGATCAAAGACAATAAAGAAGACACAGAAAAGTCCCAACCCAGTTAAACAGAGAAAAAGCTAAGTGTGCTGAACGCTTGGGCCAGCAAGACATTTCTGAGGAAATGGAAGCACACAAACAAGGAAATGGACAACTAAAAACTGAACGACGGGGCGCTAGAATCATCAAAGGATCTCATCAGCACAGTGGCACAACTGGTAGAGCTGCTGCCTCTCAGCGAGAAGGTTGCCGGTTCAAATCCCGGTCCGGGGCCTTTCTGGGTGGAGTTTGCATGTTCTCCCCGTGCATGCGTGGGTTTCCTCCGGGTACTCCGGTTTCCTCCCACAGACCAAAAAACATGCTTGTTAGGCTGATTGGTGACTCTAAATTGACCCTAGGTGTGAGTGTGAGAGTGGATGGTTGTTTGGTGTGAGTGAGACAGGTCCCTCTTGTAAATGAGTCCCCGTGACTCAACGAGGCTAGCCTGTATAAATAAAGGATGAATGAATGAAAAATCATCACAGAAGAAAAGGTAGAGAATTATTAAATCAAATCATGAGGTGTCCAAATTATATTTGGAAAGGGAAAGATAATATAAAATCTTCAAAAATCATCGAAACATGCTGGTCCTGGGACAGAGACCCGCTTTACGATGACTCGGACTTAGAGGACGGGGAACCCACTTATGTGTGGAATTTGCTGATTCAACGATCCAGGAGAGGACCGTATCAACCAGCTCTAATTGTACGGAAAGAACTGGTAAAGTTAGACCGTCCCAAAAAGGACTACACCTTGAACTTTAACAGAACCAAAAATTACTACTGCTCATGTATAATGTTCTACAGGAACAAAGACCTAACTAAAGGGTCTCTTAGGTGTATCCCTGACTACGTAGTAACAAAAGACTTATGGAGAATGCCATACAACCCCAGCCCAATGGGGACACCATGGATCTTCAATGTTGTCTATTTAAAAGTACTTGGAATGCAATTCAAAATCAGATGGGGCCATAATTACAGAGAGCCACATCAAACACATTTCTGCGAGATCTCCATAGGGGAGTTGGAGGTTTGGACAACAAGCCGTGCCATGAAAATAAGCATCTACAACCGGGAAACTAACCCAAACAAAATAGTGGTTGAAAACACTGAGCTGCCCCTACGAATGCTGTGTGATCGAGTCTGCACGCCCATCAACGATTGGGAAGAGTACCCAGTACGAATGGCTTACAGGACGACTGTATCGTACAGAGGACACCCACTTGTCAGTACGGTAACAGCGTTGGAAGAATGGGGTGAACACTATGTGCAATATGGAAGAAAATCCAGGGAAATGTTCAGACAGAGACTGTGGGAGGCGGAGGAACAGCGCCGAAGAGGTGAGGACCCATCTGACGAACCTTTTTGTGGGCTGCAAGGCCCCCAGCTTGAACCTGCATGTTGGGGGGTCTACCAATGGAAGTGGGTGTGGAGAGGGTTGAGACCAGAATTGCCACACCCATCTCCTCTCTGCGTGGAACTGTACAAAGGACGTGTGAAAGGAAAAGAGGGCCAGGTCCCAGTGAGAGTCAAATGCGACCACTTTGGCAACCTGGAACGCCGGCAGATGGTTGACCAGCTCACACCATGCGGCATGCAGAACCCCATAGAACAGCAGGAACAGAGAAAGACATAATAGACTCAAGACCGATCGCCAAAGATACAAGAAAGTCTCATTTTGATGAACCTCAAGAAAATTATCAGTAACAGAGAAAGACATAATAGACTCAAGACCGATCGCCAAAGATACCAGAAAGTCTCATTTTGATGAACCTCAAGAAAATTATCACCTGAAGCCAGCATACCTGCCACAGTATAAATCTCACCCTAAGCTTTGTCCTCCAACCTCACCATGAATATTTAATGTGGTCTACCTGACGATAAAAGGAATAAGTATCAAATTGAGATGGGGACCCAAACCCCAACAGAAATGGCACCTGGAAGGACCCCAGCCTGAACCTACCGAATGGCTGGTGATTCGGTGACAGTAGGTGTGGTAAAGACTGCAACCTGAATGGCCACACCCCTCTCCACTATATCTGGAGCTCCTCAAAGATCGAGTGACCACAACTCACAGGCGCTCGAAGAGGGAGCCCAGAGCTAAAAGAAGCAAAGTCTTTGAAAAGAAACTCTCTCAACATGACAAGCCTGGAAAGTAGACTAAGTCGAGATGATTCAAACAGCGATGCAGATCCACACATCAATGAAGAAGATCCACACATCTATGAAGATGTACCACAAATCTATGAAGATATGGCGACCCCTGACCGACCTAAGGACTGTTTAAGGATTATGAGAATGGATAAAGCAACTTGTCTACGAACCCTGCTGCGGGGATTCGTAGTGTTAATAGGCTTAGTTGGACGGCCGTGGCGTAGTGGTAAGGGCAGTCGTCTCCCGATCGGAAAGTTGGCGGTTCGACTCCCGGGACCCGCACCATGTGTCGTTGTGTCCTTGGGCAAGACACTTAACCCTGAGTTGCTCCCGGTAGGACTGGAAAGCACCTTGCATGGTAGTCTGCCGCCACCGGTTTATGAATGTGTGTAGCATTCAATATATGTGTAGCACTTTGAGATTTTCAGTAATGAAAAGTGCGTTATAAATTGAATTAATTATTATTATTATTATTAGTTATGTTGTTGGTTATTTTGTATCAAGCCGGAATCAGACCATGGAGCCTAACGCATGTAAAAGTCTCCCATGGGAGATCCAAATATGCAAACATGACCTGCTGGGACACCACGCAAAGAGACATCTTCGTGCCATGGGACAGAAATGAAACTGTTGAAAATCTTACCAAGACCTGGGGAAGAGTAAGACTAGCAGGCTATCCAGCTTGGATGTACCAGCTGGGAAACACCCCTGAATGGGTGTCAGCAGTAGAGGCTGAGAACCTAACGGGGCCAGACAAACCCCACTTCAAGGTAATCAATCTACTGATTTTGCCTGAAGGAATTGTGACCTGGATAATGCTCCTGCATCACAACATAAAAAGGACAACGAGATGTAACTGGATTCATCTGGACAAAGAAACCCCTGAATGGCACTGTGATTGGGGCTGTAGACCACTAATGGGATTATGCCACCAAGGATATTGGGAGGCTGAAGTGATTTATCCTGCCCCACCGAAGGACGACAGCTGCCAAGCCATACTCCCTCGTTGGGAATTTTGGGGCAATATTCATCTGGACTGTGACAAAGTCCCTCCTTTCATCAGAAGAAACCGGACTGGAGAACATCAAAACCTAACCAAAAGTCAAGACTGTCCACACCGTAAAACACAAGATGGTGCCAGAATCAACGCTACTGAGCAAAGTCCCAAAGTACGACCCAGGAGGTTTGATTCCGAAAGCAGAAAGAAATTGATCATTTTAGCCAACACCGCTTAAAAACCCTCCCCTGCTCATGCTAGTATATAGAATTTAGTTTACTTATTTACTTCTTTACTTATTTACTTATTTAGTTATTTTCTTATTTACTTATTTCACTTATTTACTTATTTACAATGTCCTGATACAACCGGCCCAGCTAAGCCGGAAGAACCTGACAAAGCTATCCCAGTCAGGCCAGCAGTAGCTGATCCCATTGACTCAGAGTCTGACTTGACTCATGAAGACCCAATGCAACACCACCACATCAGTAGGTGTGGATGGCAAGGTTGCCTACTCGCCTGAAGGATGTCTGAGGCCAGGGAGAATGCTGATCCTGATGCTCGATGAACAAGGGAGAACGAAGAATCATTGACCACTACAGGATCTCCGGAGATGACCTGAGGAGATGACCTGAGAAAGATGACCTCACCTCAGCCGGGCGGCACACGTGGAACCGACCAGGATGTTTGCACCATGATGGATGTTGAGAAGAAGCGAACAGCAGTCCAGGGTCCAGAGGCACCAAGGATCCTGCGCGACCAGTCGATGACATCTCGGGGTCCCAGATGGCGTGGACACAGATGACGATGAGTATTAACATGGGACTTGTTCGAGAAGTACAGCCTGTTTTCAAGCAGGGGATGTCAAAGTGTGTAGGACTTTTATGTTGAAAACAGACCGACTTAAGACACACAGCAAATTCACGTTCACGCACACACACACAAAACCAGATTAACAACACATATATGATCACTCACAGGTCCTGAGTACAGGGTGTACAGAAACACAATTTTTATATATGGTTTTTAAACCTTGGTTCTAATCATGGCATTTTTAATTTACTGACAGAGGAAACATGGAGTATGCTCTGTAACTTTTGTTTGTATTTTAGTAAACTGTCTTTGAGTTGTTGTGTGGCATTTTCAGTTAACCCTGTGCTATAAGAAATAAGTTTGAGTCAGGCCTTACATGCACACACTAGGCAGAAAAACCAAGGCCTCTGAAAAGCAGCAGGTCTCTCTCTGAGAAAATATGGATCAAAACTAGATAAGAAGCTGCAAGGAGTTGTTGCAAAGAGCTTGGGCTTCTTATCAAGAAGAAAGAAAATAGTTTTTAAGGTATTTAAATCTCATACAGAATGGATCAAACATATAAATGTAATCTTTTATTGGATAGCGATAAAATCATAGCATTTTGAATCATGATGCAGACACACGAAGCCATACGAACAGCAGGCCTCATATTTACCTAAACACACAGCCTCTTCCTAAACCAGCGTGCGCACAACCGCGCACACACGCACGCGTACACGTAAAAACACGCACGCATACACACACGCACACACACGCTCACTTACACACACGCACGTGGGCGCACGTGCACACACGTGCATGTGCACACACATACTCTCACGCACTCCAAACACACGCTCAAGGCAGGAGCAAGAAAGCCAGGCCTCTTCGTGTTTCACAGCTGGAGAAAAGAGTCACTGTAAAAAGGAGTTTTTGCTTCTTGCTTCAAGGTCTGTTTAAAAGTAACAAAAATTATTTTTACAAAATAATAAGAATAATTATTATTACAGGATCCACACTAAAACATTCAGAAGCAAAGCATTATTGCAGACAGATGAGGCTTCTTATCAGGACATAAGCATGCACACAGAGAAACACACAAGGAGTTATAATAATAATAACACATGTACTCAAGCAGGTCTCTCTGGACAGAAATGAGTCAAAGGAGATAACACTTGCTACAGGAGAACTGAGGCCTTTTATCAGAGCAGAAGAGAGGTTGCAAGAACAGAGGGTTATGTGAAATGTGTATCCTATAATTAACTGAAGATGCATGATTATAGTATTGTGAGTATAATGATGTGATTTACATGTTTTCTTTTAAGATTCACAACAAACCAACAGGTGCCCCACCGCTGGGTGTTGAAAATAGTTTGTGAATATTACACAACACATTAAAAAAGTGGTTTTTCCACAGTTTGAGTAAATGTGGGTAAAAGTTGAGAATCTAGGTGAAAGTTTAAACTTGTTTGACCAGGAAGGGAGGGGCTGAGAGCTGAGAGGGAAGGAGAAAAATATTATGTCATCGTTTGATGAGGGCTGGACAAGAGGTGTGGACTTCACCTTACCAGTGCCCAGTCAGAACCTAACAAAATGATGTAATTAACCAAGGGGGGAGCAGAAAAAAGCCCAGTTTCCCTATAAAGGATGAAGTTGAGAAGAGAAATTTGCTGAGTTGCTGAGTTCCTGAAAGGTTTTGAAGACCTTTGGATTTACTGGACAAGACTTGGACCTTTGGAAGCTTTTCTGAAGACTTGGAAAATCTGAAGAGGATTGCCTTTTTTGAAGAAAAGAGGAATCTCTTTTGCTCAGCCCAGATTTATTTCCAATTTTTCAAATTTGGACATTAGCTTCCAGAGTGGAGTAACAAGCGATCAAACTCAGTTCGAGTTGAAGAGTTTTATTTTTCTTCCTTGCTTCTGGAATAATTCCTTGAAGAGCTATACCTTTGAAGGGGTAAGGGGGAAGCTCCCATTTCTTGTTCATCTAAATTTATATTAAGCAGCAAAAAAACTTCCTTCTGTATAAGGATTAAATGATCAGATACTCTTTTGAGTCACCCGAAGCGAGGTTGCTCGATGGAAAGCAGACGGGCCTTGTGTTATCAGTTTGTTTGAGCTGAAAAGAACACAGAGTTCTTTTTATCCTCCCTGCTGCTGCAAGAAGACCTTTTGACAGTTCAACGGAGCTATGAATGGATATTTTCACATTATTTTGGATTAACTGATTTCTCCTGATTTGAAAAGATTTTTTGTGGAACAAACAAATTATTTTTGATTGAATTCAACTATTAAATCAGTTATTGTTTCGGGTCACCTGGTCTGACCACGGAGTAGGATCTGCCCACTGAAGGCTGACTGGCCTTGGACTGAGAACTGAGAAAACACGGTGTACTCTTTATCTCCATCCTGCTGAAAGTACCTCATCAACTGGACAGAACCAAGAATCTTGTGGAAAAAACTACAAGCTTTGATGAATTAAAGCAGAGAGTCAAGAGTGCAACGGGCGAGTTGTTTCTGTAAGTACACTATGTTCCATTTTTAGGCTCCGGATTAAGGATTTCTTCCTTTCTGTCAGCAACAGAATAAAAGGAATTTAGAGGGAGTCTTGTACACGGTATCAACATTTTGGAAGATTCCAGGTCTGTGTTCTGAGGTCTGAGGTTTCGTAGTATTTGATAAGGGTACACAACGTACTTTTTGGGCTCCGGCCGGCTAAGGAAGGCCTTTTCATCAGCATCGCAGAACAAATGAAGTATTACAACATTTTTGAATGGATATAACACTTTTGTAGAATAATTGATTTGCCTAAAAGGATTACCAGATTTTTTATGGAATACAATTTGCTGAAGTTGCTGAAGTCATGAAGAATTAGTTGAATTTGCTGGATACTTTAAGAAGATTGGATTAATTCAAAAAGAGTTTACTCCTGGACAAAAGGAGGGTTACTTTGCGGCATCGGGATCTGCTCTGACGGGTCTTGGCTTATCAGCTTGTTTAAGCTAAGGGAACACCGCTTCTGAAGCCCTGTTTGTCAGTATCGCAGAACAGATGATGGAAAATGCAACAGTTTTGATGAATTAAAACTGGGATTTTTAACACAACAGAATTACCTGGAGGTTTTTCTGTGGGATTAAAAAATAAAGAAGATTTCTTCAATCTACTGGAGTGGATAAAAGCTGCTTTTACTGAATGCAAGACCCCAACCTTGGAAAACTGCTTGTTTGAGCTAAGGGAACACCGCTTCTGAAGTTTTGTTCATCAACGCCACAGGTCTTGAATGGATTAAAGCCTGAATTACAAATTCTTCCTTTCTGATGGGATTAAAACACAAGACTACTTGGGTGGATTATTAAACAAGCTCTTCCTGGTGGGATTAAACAAAGATTTGTCCAGTCTGCTGGAGTGCAGACTTCTGATTGGAGTACAACAGCATCACCTGGAGGTTTTTCTGTAGAAAAACAACAAGATTTCCTGATGGGATTATAAAACGAAGTTTTCCTGGTGGAAATAAAAACACAAATCGGAACACAACAAGATTACCTGGATGGATTAAACATATTTAATTGGAATCAGATTATTATAGAATAAACCAACATTTTTGAAAATTATACAAATTATTGATTGGAGTACAACTCAATTCAATTACAAGAAACACCTTAAACCCAGCGAGTGGAAGACATCTTTTGGTGAGCTGTGAATCATTTAATTCTCTTAAATGCAAATCATGTAACCTGATTAAATCTTTTTCTGTAGTAAGTAGTGCTTATGCTGTTACCCCCTGCAACTAGAAAAATAAAGAAACATAAAACGTACAAATTTGGATTTTTTCATTGAGTCATGTGATATTCAATGATGGTAAACTTGGTTCAAAGATAACAACATTTAAGTGAGGAGGTTTTGAATGGTTTTATTAGCCAAAAAGAGTAAAACAATATCCTAGAACCTTATTTTCCTAGGTTCTAAAGCTAACCAGGCGGATAACAATTACTATCTACAAGAGATAATCTGTCGTTAATGCATGTTTCTCCGTGAGATACGATCTGACTCCATTCTGCTAAGTCAGGCTTTCGACGGAGTGAAACAGGATATGACATGCAGATTCAAAGACAGTAACAGTCTGGTTGAATTACCTCGTCTCAGCCTTAATCCTAACTGATCTGGAGACATATCGGGTAATACTCGTGTGCAAGGATAAAAGTTAAAAGGACCCGTTACTGGGTAGGCTGGAGTGAGGACTTGTCGCAAGGTCCTGCGACTAACCTCACTCACGTAGAATTGACATTGTAAATAAAAAAACAAACACAAAGGCAACTGTAGCCCAAATAACTCGGCTAAATAATAATAAACTTAACTTTCTGCAAAACTTATTTTCTACCAGTAAATGTTGGAACTCATTTTCTTACATTTTGACATCCTATAAACAGCACTAACTGTTTACCAGAATCTCCGAATTCACTCAACATGTCCTACGCGGAGAGTTTGTTGTGGTCACGTGACTGGTTGGCTTCACTTGATTGGTTACATGCCAGGTGACAATAAGTTACGCAATAATTTTGCTACGACTGTTTTTACACACTTGAAACAAAAGTAACTGTAGCGATCGGCAGAAACCCCATAGTAACTGAGTAAAAGTTGCGGTTTTCTCCCCTAAAATTTACTCAAGTAAAAGTACAAGTCTTTCACATTTAAACTACTCTCACAAGTACAATTTTCTCAAAAAGTTACTTAAGTAAATGTAACGGAGTAAATGTAACTCGTTCCTACCCACCTCTGCGTGTGTCCAGACACTTCTTCACTCTTATCTCCAAGAGACGAACCGTCAACAGGTAACGAGTCGTGGTGTGTTTGAGCGTGTGGGAGCCCAGCAGTCTGCTCGTGTGGAAAAAAGGGTGTCACCCAGTCTGGTTCAAAATAACCAACTTCAGTTAACTTAGCTTTCACTTATCTCAAATCTTCCTCCTATTTCTTCTTTTCATAAGCTATTAATCTGTAAGTAATGTGCCAACAGAAAAGTTAATAACTGTCTGTTTTAATTTGAATTCTTGTCAACGTAGTTATTAAATCAGAGCTAATATCGATACAAATGTTTATTGTAATTTTTGTGATAGTTTCAATAAAAGGTCTATTTTCTGGTAGACCAACATAAGTTGAAGTCTCTCGTGAAATTACATTTTTCCTAATTACAGTAAAAGCAATTTAATACCGGAAAAAGGATGAACTCGCGAATTGGTGGCAAGTTTGTGCAGATAAACTCTGCTCAGACCTGCGCATCTAAAATATAGGTAAGTCAGTAAACTGACCAGTAAGTCCTATATCTCTACAATAATGGTGGCCCAGTAAGTGTTTAAATACCTTACAGCACCTAGATTGTTACACCGTCACGGTTCTGAAAATCAGCGCAAAATAAAGTGGACTGTATCCTAATAAGCTTCTCCCAGATGACAAAAAAAACTACATGGAAAAAAATCGGTATAATTGGAAATGTTGCCCGTTTGAAATAAATAAATAAATGGAGCAGAGACCTGGAGTAATACTTGCCTCCACTGACATTCCCAGTCATTTTAGCAGACCTGGTCTGTGTCAGTGTTTACACCACAAATAATTTTTATAATTACAATTCACTGGGAGAGCTGGTCCAATCTATGAATAGCTGGATAGATGATTTGGACATTTTTAAATCCCCCAGATTGTAAATACGTTGAAGGTACGTTGTTGGCTCATTAATTTTACATAAATTATTTAATATACATGTCTTTCAGAATCAATCAACCTTTTTTTTTATAGAGAGAAAGAAAGAAAAGAGAAAGTGAGACAACAAAACAACAATTATCCACAGAAAGAGCACAAGGCAAACACACCAAACCTCCGTCCACAATCCTGCAAAGCACATGACAGAACACAGCAACGAAACATACAAGCATAAAAACTGATAATATTCATGACCTTGCAGTAGATTTCTATAAATACACATACCCATACCTAATAATAATAATAATAATTAATTCAATTTATAACGCACTTTTCATTACTGAAAATCTCAAAGTGCTACACATATATTGAATGCTACACACATTCATAAACCGGTGGCGGCAGACTACCATGCAAGGTGCTTTCCAGTCCTACCGGGAGCAACTCAGGGTTAAGTGTCTTGCCCAAGGACACAACGACACATGGTGCGGGTCCCGGGAGTCGAACCGCCAACTTTCCGATCGGGAGACGACTGCCATTACCACTACACCACGGCCGCCCATAATACATAATACCTACAAATATATATACAATATACATACATATATATTATATTCATTTATATACCCATCTACATACATCTACATATACATCCCTGCATCCATTTGTGTGTGGTTGTGAGCATGCATAAGTGAATAAGGTTCCTCCAATAGAACATTTAGTAGCGACTGTGAAGCATCAGAGACCCGTCCCCCCAAAGCCCGAGACAGACGAAGGGGCGATCAAAGCCCAAGACCCCAGGAAGGACCCCGAGCCCAGAGTCCCCAGGACCACCCGAACAGGACGAGCCACTCGTCCACTCCCCAGATCCGACCAAGTGGAAGAACCGGACGAACCCCACCAGGGACCACACACAATGACCCCCCGGGGTCAACAGCGACAATACACAGGCCCCCGCCGGAGCCCGCTGCACCGACGTAGCCCCAGGGCCGGTCACCGAGGCTCGGGCACCGGGGACGCCCATCCCTCAGGTCCAGACCTGACAGGACCAGAGGACCCGAGCCCCACCAGGCAGCCACCAGGCCGAGCTGACAAACGCCCAAGCGCCCAGCCCCAGATAGTGAGGGCCCCAAGCACGCCCGCAGGCAGAGGAACACCCACCAGGGGGCCACGTGGCAGGAGCGCGACACTGGGTAGCCTCAGAAGTATCAGAGAGGGGGCAGTCCAAGTCCCAGCCTGACACTTAAACATTCATACACAGACACACTCATTCAGACCCACCCTCATCCTCACCCTCAGTCACAGAAAGACAAACAATAACGACACGCTCCATTCATAATCCCGATGCACACTCTATACCCCCTAGGTCCAAGACATGTACCTGCTCCCTACATGGGGCAGCCCACATCCAAACCCAGGAGGTAGACCCATTCATTCTGGGGTGGAGAGCAGCAGACGTCCAAGATCCGGCCCACCCCGCGCCCTGCCGACAGGACAGGACACCCGAGTCCAAGCAGCCCCAGAGGGAGCGCACTGCCAGCCCCGCCCACGGCGAACCCGCAGGCCCCGAACCCCCCCACACCCCAGCACAACCCCTGACGGCCCACCCCCAGAATGTCCGCCAGGCAACCAGGGGGGTAAGAGAAAAATAAATAAATAATATATATATATATATATAAATAAATACATAAATAAATAAAATTGAAATTAACAAATCAAGACCCCGACACACACAAAAAAAACACACAAATAAAAAAAAAGAATCAATCAACCTTCTGTATGCTATGAGTATTAGAAATTGTGAACATTTAATTTTTTTATAGTATTTTAACTGATTTACAAAGCTCCACGTAGAAAATTACCTTATTTTTAATGACTTGAGCTTGTCTAATGACATGTAGACTTCAAATCTTGATTAGATTACTTTATATATAATATGTATTAAGATGCATATATATTATAGACAAATGTTTCTGTCTTTTCATTCACCATTTTAATTGTGTGTTCACAGGTTCTGCTCTCTGAGTCATGAGGGTGATGCATTAAAATACAGCTAGCAGTACAAAATCCAACTCCTGAACTTGGAGCATCTCCTGATGGACTCATGTGATCGCTGCTGCCTGGAGAAAGTTCCCTCACAAATACAAGACATGCAGCATCCAGCGGCTGTGGAGGCAGGAGATGAATTTCACCTGAAGAATCATTGTTCACATGTAGTGCACAATCAAACCACTGTGACCTTGTGTAGACCCAGACATGGCTGGACGTATACAGAAAGCATGAAGCTTCTTAAAAATATTTCTCAGAGTTTGTTCTCCAGCTTCTCTATCATCAGTCCTGGAGTTTTAAATGAGTGTCCTTTTTGCAGTTTGTCAGAGAATGTTTTTCACGTTTTTATGGATTGTGCATGACTAACAGTTTTTTTTAACCTCTTAATGCAGATTTTTAACCTTTTTGACACACTTTTTACTCATTCAGTTTTCATTAATGGTGTATTTTACAGCAGAGCCAATAAGGTCAAGTCCCAACTTTTAAAAATTTTAATCGCCGAGGCAAAGATGGCAATTTATTTGTCTCGCAGGGACAGACTGCAGGATGGACCTCACCTTGATGCTGTGTCTCTGTGGAGGTGCAACGTCAAGGCCAGGCTGGCCTTGGAGTTTCACTTCCACAGAGACACTGGGGATTTAAAAATGTTTAAGAAACTGTGGGGATTTAAAAACATCTTATGTACCATTTCTGATCAGAAAGAACTAAACTACAACGAGTAAACAACTAATTTTAAGCTGGTCCTGATCATGTTTTTGATACTGTGTGAATAAAGTTTTGTTAAAAATCAAAAAATCCAGCTTCAAGGGATACATAATTATGTAAATCATGCTGTTCACTTATATTTGCACATTTTTGTGTAGCAAATTTTCTATCAAATGTATTAACTTACACAATGTTCATCACATTGTTACTAGAAATGTTTAATTACATCAAATGTTTACTTCAAAATGGATCTGTTTCATTTTATGTTTATTTCTTACCTGAAATTCATTCATTCAACTTTTATTTGGACAGGTTAATCCCTGTTAATGAAATTTGTTAATACATCAAATGTTTACTACAAATGTGATCAATTTCATCATGTTTACATGTTAGTGCTGAATTAAATGTTTCATAAATGTTTACCACATTAATTTTTATTAAATGAGAAAAAACAACCACTTGTTATTATTCAACTGTAAAAATATTTCAAAACAACGAGTCCAGCAGCTCCTCTGGGGGAATCCCAAGGCGTTCCCAGGCCAGCCGAGAAACATAGTCCCTCCAGCGTGTCCTGGGTCTTCCTCTGGGTCTCCTCCCGGTGGGACATGCCCGGAACACCTCACCAGGGAGGCGTCCAGGAGGCATCCTAACCAGATGCCCGAGCCACCTCAACTGGCTCCTCTCGATGTGGAGAAGAGGGATTTTAACCTCAGCACATCATTCATGTACACAGTTTCGTTCCACCTCACGTACAACATGTGATGTGAATGACAATAAAGAACCTTGACTCTCACACAGTCTAATATCAAAGCCTCTGTCAGATAACAACGTCCTTCTGTTATGAGCTTGTCACCTCCATCCCTTGAAGAGAAAAAGACACAGGTATTAGACAGAGTTTTGTGTGACACATTAAACAATGATGACAAAACAAGGAAGTCCTATTTAATACTTTAAATTTACTTTTTCCAGCTGGTTTTTATTCAGCTCTGACCTGTTCTGTAACAGATGACTACTACCTTTCTGTTTGTGCATGAAGAAATTGTTTTATATGGTACTACCTGAGCAACATTGACGGTGTATTTGTAGTTTTTTGCTGCTCCCTGCTCCTCCATCTGCAGCTTCACTGAGCTCTTCTGGAGTTTCCATCCATTTCATACGAAGGTCTGCCTTGACAAGGACGTATCAGAACACAGATCAGTATTAACAGTAACAGTGACAACACACTAGAAACTTTAAACAGTTTATTTCACAATAACACAGCTGTCCACTCTGTCTAAAATCAGACAACGTTATATAAAAAATATAAACCCAACCTAAACTAGACACCCGGACAAAATCGTGGCAAAAATTATGGCACAACTCCAACAAAACGAATTTATACACTTACCAGGATGTCTGGAACAAACTAGCAGTTATTTTGGGACATGGAGAAAGTTATATCAGGATGTGTCACCGCTGATATCAGGACATTCATCTCCTTTTTGTTAGGTCCGACACATGAGCTCCCTCGCGCTGCTTCCAGCAGCGAACAGGAAACAGAAAGTCAGTTTTCTATCTACTTTCAGGTCGTGTGACCGGACATTACATCCAATAACACAGCATGTTTAGACCATTGCAAAACGGTTACAACCTTCTTAGATTCTAACAAAAAAATGAGGGACAGAGCTTCTTTTAGTAGGGCTTCATAAATGGCGATGTCTTTCCCACAATGCTGTGCGCCGCTTTGAGCCGCGGACCAGTGACGTCACGCTCCAAAGCTCTATCAGGTTCCTGTGCACAATTTTTTTGTTACCATGTTTGTCCTCCAACTTGTATGTGTGCGTTTGGAGATTCCTATCAACAACTGTATAAACTATAGCACTCCACTTGTCAGGTAACTTTTTCTTCCCTCTTTCACCCTTGTTTGCCAGCAAGACTCTGTCTCCACAGTTCAACTGGGTACTTCTCACTTTTCGGTTGTATCCTTCTGCCTGTTTATCAGTTTCTTGCACAGCATGTGCTTGAGCTATCCTAGCTGCCTCATACAGATGTGACATGAGTGTTTTGGCATAGTTCTTGTAATCATAGTCACCGGATCACACACCTGTTTGAAGATCACATCCACAGGGAGCCTCAGAATCCGACCAAACATGAGTTGGAATGGAGCAAATCCTGTAGTCTCATGGACTGTTGCATTATATGCAAAAGTCAATGTTTGTATTTGTTCAGGCCATTTGTTCTTCTCTCTGAGGGGCAATGATCTGAGCATGCTGCCAAGCGTGCGGTTAAAACTCTCAGTGCCCCTGTTTCCCATGGGATGGTACACAGTGGTGTGAGACTTTGACACTCCCGCCAGTCAAAGCAGTTCAGCAATGAGCTCACTTTCAAAGTTTGCTCCCTGATCCGAATGGATCCGTTCAGGAAATCCATACACACAAAATACGTGGTCCCACAACTTTTTAGCAATCTGATTTGCTGTTTGATTGGTGCAGGGAAATGCATGGGCTAGCTTTGTGAAATGGTAAGTCAGGACAAGCACATCCACTGAGTTTTTTTTTTTTATCTTCCGCACTCCAGAAGTCTAAACACACCAACTCCATTGGAGCAAAGGTTCTTATACTTTTAAGAGGGGCTCGAGCACAAGGTTCTCGTGTTTTGGCAAAAATTCACCTCTGACAACACTTGACGTACTCCTTCACATCAGTATCCATCCTCGGCCAGAAAAATCTCTGTCTTATCAGATGAAGAGTCCGTGCCTGCCCCTGATATTCAGCCATGTCATGAATACCTTGCAAGGCTCTTTCCTTGAGACTGTAAGGAAGAACAAACTGATGTCTTTTCTGTTTGCTAAGGGGATCTCGAGTGACTCTATAAAGGATCCCATTTGTAATCTTAAGCCTCTCCCACTGCTTAATCAGAGTCAGAGTACTTTTATTAACATTGCACAAGTTTGCACCAGTACAGCGTGAATATGTACGCACAGTCATCCTGAAGGGGACTGCGTGTGTGAAGCTGCTGCTATCAGGACACCATATGAGACATCAAAAGATATATCACATTTTGTCTTTCAGCGCGGCCTCTCCCATCCATATCGGGATGAAGGTTACAGGTGTGAAAACAAGGAAAGAGCCATGAGGGTAGTAGCGTTGGTATTACAAAAAAGATATATCACATTTTGTCTTTCAGGACACCATATGAGACATCAAAAACTCTACCAGCAAGCACACATTTAAGACAAATCACATTTGCATTTGAGGGCGAAGCAGTGAGACAAGTCCATGAGCTCCATTCAGATTAGCCAGAGTTCTGATGATGACGTGATCAGCCAGCCTTATCTGACTCAGAGGACACAGAATAGTTCTCCGGGGAGGGGGGGTGCGACAGAAGCTTAATTTCTTCAGTTGCTCCACTCCGGAGATTTTGTTGTCAGCCTGTCCCGGCTGACTCAGGGAGTCCGATTAGATTATCATGATTTATCTTTAGGGCAGGCTCACAGTGTTCTTTCGGTGGCCTTGATCTTGATCTGTGGCTCCAACGCTGAGCCCTGCTTTTTCATGTCTGGATGGATGCCTCTCGGGTAATGAATGACAAGATTTTGGAAACATCAGGGTCAAGCATGTTGTAATTAATCCAAAGTGAACACAGGGAGTGAATCTTCCCCGGGTATGCCCAGACCTTGGACAGACTGAATTAGTGCCATTGCACGAGTCTCAGTGACCAAATCCCACTGGTCATGCATCTCCAGGAGAGCCGACTTCCATTGCGTCACATTGGTAAGGTTGCGAACTACAATAGAGTTCTGGACCACAAGATGGTTTCTTCACTTTTTGGTTCTGGACCTTTAGATGAAAAGCATCCTGGACCCCATCTTGGCTAATGCCATCAGCTTTGATAAGGAGACGAGAGTAGCCCTCAGTGATGATCCTTTGACTGACCGTTGTTGCAAATGGATCCCTACTGAGTGCGTCCACCACTGTGTTCTTGGACCCAGGTATGTGTTTCAGATCAAAAGAGAAGGGTGCTAGCTCCGCAACCCAACGCTGCTCA
This sequence comes from Garcialebias charrua, assembly GCA_038048925.1. Lineage (NCBI taxonomy): Eukaryota > Metazoa > Chordata > Actinopteri > Cyprinodontiformes > Rivulidae > Garcialebias > Garcialebias charrua. Next base: position 22,846 of record JBBPBX010008170.1, on the reverse strand, counting down.
CAAGCATCAAGTTTTGGCTTTGTCATGATGTAGGTAAGCAGATTGTTTTCAGTCCACACTGAATGTTTGACCTCTTAACCAATGACTGAACTTCTCACATATACTCAATTTCAAAGCCAAAATTTCAAGTCTGTGAGTGGGGTATTTCTTTTGAGAGTTACTCAGGGTCTTGCTGGCAAATGCGATGGGGCGAGCTTTCTCTTCTCCAGTTGGTACTTGAGACAAGACAGCTCCAAGTCTGTCCAGTATCAATAGACAAAATCAGAGGCTGTGAGAAATCTGGGTGTGCAAGAACAACACAATTCAACAGCTTTTATTTAAGACTTAAAAAGGCTGTTTCACACTCCTGTGACTCAGACAGTCTCAGTTTTCTGAAAGAACCTGCATTTGTTTTTGTTTTACCCTTCCTCTTCTGCCCAGCAGTTAGAGCAAACAGGGGCTTGGCCACAGATGAAAAGCTTGGAATGAAATGTTGGTAATAAAACACCATACAGAGGAAGGACTTTATCCTCTTGACTGAAGGTGAGCATCCATCATCCTCCATCAGGTCAGCTTTTGTCCTCTTTGTGATGATTTCAACCTTTCCAGGGTCAACAGACACTCCATGGCCATCTATGATGTGTAACAGAAATTTCACTGATGATCTCATAAAGTGACATTTCTTGGGGCTCAACTTAAGACTGTAGAGGCGAAGGCGTTGGAACAAAACCTCTAACCTCTCCAGAAACTCTTTTTCACTCGAAGCAAAGACAAGGAGATCATCCAGGTAGCACAACAAACTGCTGAAGTTCAGATCTCCGAATATGTTGAGCATCATCCTCATGAAAGAGGCAGGCCTGTTACACAGACACTAAACAAATTGTGAATAAAAAATGAATGCAATGATGTGGAGATGGCAAATGCAAATATTTTATTCGTAATAGAACATAAATGACAGATCAAAAGTTTAATCTGAGTAAATGTACCACTTTAAAGGAAAAATATGTTGATTCAAAATTTCAGTGTCAACAATTCCCAAAAAAGTTGGGACAAGTATCAATAAGTGGCTGGAAAAAAGAAATTGAGCATATAACGAACAGCTGGAAGACCAATTAACACTAATGAGGTCAATTGACAACATCTTTGGGTATAAAAAGTGTTTCTCAGAGTGTCAGTGTCTCTCACAAGCCAAGATGGTAAGAGGATCACCAATTCCACCATTGTTGCGCAGAAAGATAGTGCAGCAATACCAGAATGGTGTTACTCAGCGTAAAATAGCAAAGACTTTTAAGTTATTATCATCAACCGTGCATAACATCATCAAAAGATTCAGATAATCTGGAACAATCGCTGTGCGTAAGGGTCAAGGCCGTAAAACTACTGGATGCTCGTGATCTCCGGGCCCTTAAACGTCACTGCACCTCAAACAGGAATGCCACTGTCAAGGAAATAACAGAATGGGCTCAGGAATACTTCCAGAAAGCATTGTCAGTGAACACAATCCACCGTGCCATCCGCCGTTGCAGCTGAAACTCTACAGTGCAAAGAGGAAGCCATTTCTAAGCAAGCTCCACAAGCTCAGACGTTTGCACTGGGCCAGGGGTCATTTAAAATGGAGTGTGGCAAAATGGAAGACTGTTCTGTGGTCAGATGAGTCACGATTTGAAGTTCTTTATGGAACACTGGGACGCCATGTCATCCGGACCAGAGAGGACAAGGATAGCCCAAGTTGTTATCAACGCTCCGTTCAGAAGCCTGCATCACTGATGGTATGGGGTTGCATGAGCGCTTGTGGCATGGGCAGCTTGCATGTCTGGAAAGGCACCATTAATGCAGAGAACTATGTTCAGGTTCTAGAACAACATATGCTCCCATCTAGACGTCATCTCTTTCAGGGAAGACCCTGCATTTTTCAACAAGATAATGCCAGACCACATTCTGCAGCAATCACAACATCATGGCTACGTAGGAGAAGGATCCGGGTACTGAAATGTCCAGCCTGCAGTCCAGATCTTTCACCTATAGAGAACATTTGGTGCATCATAAAGAGGAAGGTGCGACAAAGAAGGCCCAAGACGATTGAACAGTTAGAGGCCTGTATTAGACATGAATGGGAGAGCATTCCTATTTCTAAACTTGAGAAACTGGTCTCCTCTGTCCCCAGACGTCTGTTGAGTGTTGTAAGAAGAAGGGGGGATGCCACACAGTGGTAAAAATGGACTTGTCCCAACTTTTTTGGGATTTGTTGACACCATGAAATTTTGAAACAACATATTTTCCCTTAAAATTATATATTCTCTCAGTTTAAACTTTTGATCTGTGATTTGTGTTCTATTCTGAATAAAATATTAGATGTTGGCACCTCCACATCTTTGCATTCAGTTTTTATTCACATTTTGTTTAGTGTCCCAACTTTTTTGGAATCTGGTTTGTACTAGATGTGCTAAATACCGGTAATAACAGTTTAACAATAATAAACAATATTTGTGTTAGCCTGGGAGATATATAACGTTATCTGAGCTAAATGAAGCTATCTGGACTCGTTACGTCATTTAAATGATGCGTAACATGTTGCGTGTTATTAAAGTTGAAAATGAAGACACTAGGTTTATTTTGTATTTATTTAGTCAACATCACAAACTGTATGTCACATAAACACTGATAATTTAATTGAACACTATTAAAAACATGTTAATCGAACTGTAACTACATTAATGAACTGGACTCTGCTCTGTTTTCATCCTGGATACTGGACCCATGTCCGAACCAGTCTGCCTGGTGGAAGGACAGCTTCTCGATCTCGCAGGTAAAAATAAAAACTCAGTTGGTTGTTGTTTGATTGAAGTAAACACAAGCAAACATTAAGAACGTTGATTTACCTGCTGTAAATCAGCTGCTTATCACGGACTAAAGTCCAACATTGTTGACTCGGTTCAGGTCCACTCACTGATTTGTGTGGAGCTTGTTAGATGAAGCGGGTCCCACTTGGCATCAAATCTGTCGACTCTTATCCAAATTCCAGCTTTTAACTTAAGTTGTTATTAGCTGAACTTTTAGCCCAGAGGAAAGCAGACTGAGGCAGCACGCATGCGCATTACGTGAAGGTTAAAAAATTCACAGGGCCATCTAATGACCCGGCATGGTAACTACAGCAGATTCATGAGGGCGGGGGAGATTCCTGCGGATGCATGTAAACACAGAATTTGTCTGTGTCAACGCAGATCTTTTCCTCTAATTAACATACGCAAAAACTACGTCTCCCCCCATCGTGTCCGTGTAAACAGGGCCAAAGTGTGAAAATGACGGTGGCTGCTTCAAGCTGCAAGGCTCATCTTGTGTCGGGAGAGGAAAAAACTCAGACCGACACGCAGCTCGAGACTTTGTTTACACAGCGCGGTGCATTCAAGAGCATATAGAAACCTTTAAATTCAGAAAGAAACAAGCCATAATCAAACAGAACCGAGCTCGGTAAACAAGCCAACTACACAAAAATGTGGATTTTCTAACAACTTTGTTAATAAAAGTTATTAAAGGTTGAATTAATATACTTCATTAGAATCAGACTTTTTAAAGTGAAAGTCAGCCTTCCATTGTTTGATCTGTAAGTGTTATGTTTAAATTTTAAGTGATTCAGCTGTTTTTGGTTTAGTTATGCAGGGGAAAAAAATATTTTTGAGACATTTATTTTGTACAGTTACAGCTTTGTTAAGCTCTGTGACAACTGGGACAAAGCTTTGACTCAGAAATATATTTTTTGTTACTACTTGATGGAAAGAAAAATATATTGAGATATATATTGTATATCGCGATTTTTGTAAAAAATATTGAGATATTAATTTTGGTCCATATCGCCCAACCCTATGCATTTCCGCCCACTTTCCTATTATATTTGAATTTTCCACTCCTCCCCTGGTAAAAACTTTGCTTCCAGCACGTCTCTGCCAGTTCATCACTCCCTCCTCTCCAGTTCAGTTTGCTGCTGCATTTAGAAGCACTCATACTCTATTGAAAGTCTGGAGTCATCTCTACATCCAGAAGAATTTATCGCCTACTTTCAGTACACTTGCACAAAGATCTTGGACTGCATCGCTCCTCTAAGACAGACTTCTACAAAAATCAAGCCAGATCCATGGCTTAATGGTACCACTCAGGTTTTAGATAATGCTGTAGGAAAGCAGAACACATATGAACTGGGACTGGATGGCTTTAAATTTCTTAAGCTTCAATGATAAGAAGTCTGAAGCCATATTGTTCCTTCCCAATGACACAACCTCAAACCACTGCATTGACCTGTCTGCTCTACCCCTGTCCGAAAAACAAAAAGTCAAAAATCTGGGAGTGATAATGGATCCTTCCATGAAACTCAACAGTCATGTAAACATGATCGTCAAATCCTGTTTTTTCCAGCTGAGGCGTCTGTCTAAGCTGAAGCCCATATTATCCAAAAAGCACCTGGAGACAGTGATTCACGCATTCATTACATCTAGGCTTGATTACTGCAATTCACTTCTGTTTGGCGTCAGTCAAGCCACCATTGCACGATTACAACTGGTTCAGAACGCAGCTGCCCGATTTTTAACCAGCACACGCAAAAGAGAGCACATTACACCAGTCTTGGCCTCCCTTCACTGGCTACCGGTTCATCTTCGAATCCAATTCAAAATTCTCATGTATGTCTACAAATCGCTGAACAGTCTCGCCCCCGCCTATCTCTCGGATCTGATACACCCATATGTCCCTCCACGTGCTTTGAGGTCAGAGGATCAGGTACTCTTAATAGTTCCAGAAACTCGCCTTAAGCGCAGGGGTGACAGGGCGTTCTCTGTAGCAGGCCCAAGACTCTGGAACGAGTTACCGCTGCTCATCAAACAGGCCCCCTCCCTCTCGGTTTTCAAATCCCGGTTAAAAACTCACTACTACTCCATCGCTTTCAATGCCAGCTGATTTGTATTGGATCGTTTGATTTATGATCTGCAATGTTTTTATGTTTTTCGTGTTGTACTTCATTGTCTGTGTTGCCTGTTGCGTGTTTGTTTGTCCAGCACTTTGGTGTGGACTTGTTCCTGTTTAAAGTGCTTTATAAATAAAATGGTATGGTATGGTATGGAAAGACAGGCTTCATGTGTCCCAGGGCATACTGAGAGACTGTCTTTGTAAATATCAAAATGCTGTTAAGCAGGCCAAATCACAATATCCTTCCAATTTCATTTCTACCAGTTGTAAC